>PISX010014207.1:0-53823 GCA_004024625.1 Mellivora capensis | reverse complement strand
CACCCATTTTTTTCAAAGAAATGGAACAAATAATCCTAAAATTTATATGGAACCAGAAAAGACCTCGAATAGCCAAAGGAATATTGAAAAAGAAAGCCAAAGTTGGTGGCATCACGATTCCAGACTTCAAGCTCTATTACAAAGCTGTCATCATCAAGACAGTATGGTACTGGCACAAAAACAGACACATAGATCAATGCAACAGAATAGAGAGCCCAGAAATAGACCCTCAACTCTATGGTCAACTAATCTTCGATAAAGAAGGAAAGAATGTCCAATGGAAAAAAGACAGCCTCTTCAATAAATGGTGTTGGGAAAATTGGACAGCCACATGCAGAAAAATGAAATTGGACCATTTCCTTACACTACACACGAAAATAGACTCAAAATGGATGAAGGACCTCAATGTGAGAAAGGAATCCATCAAAATCCTTGAGGAGAACGCAGGCAGCAACCTCTTCGACCTCAGCCGCAGCAACATCTTCCTAGGAACATCTCCAAAGGCAAGAGAAGCAAGGGCAAAATGAACTATTGGGATCTCATCAAGATAAAAAGCTTTTGCACAGCAAAGGAAACAGTTAAAAAAGCCAAAAGACAACTGACAGAATGGGAGAAGATATTTGCAAACGACATATCATATAAAGGGCTAGTGTCCAAAATCTATAAAGAACTTATCAAACTCAACACTCAAAGAACAAATAACCCAATCAAGAAATGGGCAGAGGACATGAACAGACATTTCTGCAAAGAAGTGTCTGCCCATACTGCATTATCTCTTTTAACCACCACAATAATTCTATGTGATGTTGGAATCTAAGGGAGTTCAGTTATAAATGGATGAGCTTGAATTTAAACTACTCCATCAAAATACAGAGTTCTTAATGACATTTGTAACTATTATCTACAGTTGGTGCAGATGAAACCATATAATTATCCACGAAGCACACATTATACTTCTTGTTACCTCCACTTTTATACTATTTTTGTAACTCCAAAATGTTGGCTTTTCCTCTTTCTTCTTCCTTAATTCTCTCTCCTATTCCCTACTTCTCTTTCAATAATCAGATTAAATATAACTTTCCATTGCCTAGCATATTTTGGCAGCATGGGGATAACAAATAGAATCCAGGCATCTGAACCAAATATTTCTTTGTTCAAATTTCACCTGGACCATTTACTAATATATATTAAAGGTCTCTGCACATCATCCTCACGTGAAATGTAGTTTTAAAATTAACTATATCTTAGGGTTTTTCTAAATGAAAATATCAAACATGAAATGCTTAACACAATGCCTGGCAGGTGATAGACACTCACTAAGAAGTAATTCTTACACTTAATAAGCCTTCAGCGTCTTTGTCTTCTTCCAATGGCTCTGTTAGTCTCCACTCTATATCTCTTAGTTATCCACAGCATGGTGTACTTCCTTTATATTTGTCCTAGATTATTACTGACTCATTTTCGTTTAATTCCATTTCATTGGTATGTATTTCTTGAATTTCCAAAGAGGTAGTAAGCTCCTTGCAAGTAAGAACGGCATTTCATGTTTATGTGTATTCTTCATTAAAGATGCATTCTGTAGCAACCCCATATGCATAAACATCCTTGTTCCTGGCAAACCAATGGATGAAAAAGTCCTACATGACAGATAAAAATTCTATCTGGGATGAGGGGGGGCCCCAGGGTGGCTCAGTCATTAAGCTCTGCTTTAGGCTTAGGTTATGATCCCAGGGTCCTGGGATTCAGCTCCGTATCAGGCTCCCTGCTTGGTGAGAAGCCTGCTTCTCCCTCTCCCACTTGCCTTGCTTTTATTCCCTCTCTTGCTGCGTCTCTCTCTGTCAAATAAATAAGATGTTAAAAGAGACAAACAAACAAACAAACCTGATATCTAGGATGCCTGGGTGGCTCAGTCAGTTAAGCAGCTGCTTTTGGCTCAGGTCATGATCTTTGGATCCTGGTATCAAGCCCCACATCAGGGCCCCTGCTCAGCAGGGGGTCTGCTTCTCTTTCTCCCCCTCTATCCCTCCTGCTCTCTCTCTAATAAATAAATAAAATATTTTTAAAAGTTATATCTAAAAGCAACCTGCACCAAATTTAATATGTTTCCTAAAGTTATTTCCCTGGTTGCACTGATATATTCATAAGGAGGAAAACAGCTGACATAAATTGTGCTTCTTAGTTTAATTTAATTATCTGTGTCATCACAGTTCGGAGGGGAAAAAAGTATAATATGATTCTAGCTCACTAATTCCATTAAGAGAAAGAAGAATTCAACTTTCTGTGAAATAAAACTTCTGCTTTGAAAAATCCACAGGACTCATTGTTGTTGTCTTCAAATTAATGAACTAACCCCTTGGCTATAAGAAGTAGTTATTGTGCAGGTGTAAAAAGAAACAAAGGCAGCCATGTAGAGAAGAAGAAACTGCGTCCTTGGAATAGAAAGTAATTAGCCTGGAAATGTAAGAAATGGAGTGGGAAATGAATAAGAATCTTAACAAAGCACCAATATACCAATTCTTGCCAAAGATCCTACCCTGTTGAACAGGTAGTTAATGTTATAATTTGAGAGGAGATTTGAGGTTTTTAAAGGGGGGAGTACTTTGAAATCTGTTAGTGTCATAAAGTTGGGGCTTCTAGAAGCTGTCTCAGTGTTTACTGTTGATATTTTACATGGCAGTTATGGAAAAAAGATATTAAATTATACATACTGAAAATACTACCCATTACTTCCAAGAAGGAATTATTCTTGTTTACTTGGTCAACTCCTGTGCATTCCAGAATGGACCAAGTCCATGAAAGGGGAAATGAAAACAGAGAGGGAGTTAGCAAGCATAAATAGATCTACATGATAAAGAGCTCATTCTAAAGAGAAGTCTTATTCTAGAGCTTTTCTCAAGAGAAGAGAAGAGGCAGTAAGGGAGACTAAGAGGGAAATTTGGGGGAATTTAGAATAAAAGAAGGGAGATGGTTTATTTTTAAAGATTTTATTTATTTACTTGAGATAGAGAGACAGAGAAAGTGACAGAGAGCAGGAGCTGGGAGGAAAGGGAGAAGTAGTCTCCCTTTGAGCAGGGATCCTGATGTGGGGCTCGATCCCTGATGAGCGCCCTCTCTCAGGACCCCAGAATCATGACCTGAGCCCAAGGCAGACACCTAACCAACTAAGCCACCCAAGCACTCCCAGAAGGGAGATATTTTAAAGCAACTTACTGAAGTTTGAGAGATTTTAAAAGCAAGAAAGATGAGAAACATTAATTGCTAAAAGACATGAGTATATTCCTCCTTTTGCCATCTTTATAAGAGATAAATATACCAGGGCAATGATCAGTGCCATTTTCACTAGCTGAGAGCCACACTCTATGTGAGAAAAGTTAAGAAACAAAGGAATCCACTCCTTCTCTCAGTATCCCCTAACTGCTTCTTAAGAGCTGTAGCTTAGGTATCTCTTTTGGGGTACCTGAATATAATAGTAGCAGCCACCACAATAGCTATTAACATACACTGAGTGCTTACTTTGTGTCAGTAGGAAATGAATCAGAGTTAGTCCCTGAATTATTTCATTTTATACTCACACAAGTATTTTACAGGAAGTGTTGTTATTATCCCCAAATGACAAATCAGGAAACTGAAAGTAGTAGTAGCTAAATAATTTTCCAATAGCACCTATGCTAATTTAGTGAGAAGACCATCCCAGACTCTAAACCCAGAGTGTTAACTACTACAACATTCTATCAAACAAAACAAAACAAAGTAAAAAAAAACTATGAGATACATTTACTGAATGATTTTTTTCAGTGCATAAGAAAGTACACTTGATACTTTATGGGTTTTTTTTTGTTTTTTCAGGAAAAATTAATGTTCCATGAAGCATCCCCAATCATTAATGCTATTCAATACATAATTTCTGATGTTTTGATTAAGTGTTCATCAAAATCTAAACTCTTTACTGGCATAAATGTTATAATTTAAAGTAAATAGAGCACTAAGTAAAACAAAAACAAAGCAGAGGACTCCCATTTCTGGGAAGATTAAGTAGATGTGCTTTCATTACCAAGTATAACTCAAACCCTGGAAATCATAAAGCAAGCATAAGAAGAATGAAAGTTGCTTAGGCAACTAGAACCCTAGGAACAATGGGGTGATGAGATATATCTATATCTATATTTATATAGATATCTATCTATCTCAGATAGGCTGTTGCAATGCCAAAGGGCACAGACAAAAAGCCCCAACAAAAGCCTGATCTGTATAGACAAAGGGTCAGGGAGGAAAAACCTAGCAAGACAGAAAACTTTAACACAATAACAGTCTATTCTGAACCTTCACAGAAAGAACTGTGATAGGCACCTACATCTATGCCAGCAACAGTTAAGTGGGAGCTTTAATTTTCACCTTTTCTACTCTGTAATGTGGTACTCTAAACCTCCCTCCCACCTGGTGTCAGGGAAGTCTCACTAGGCAATTAAGACTTTTATCCCTATGGGACAGTAAGAAACCCACCACCCCCTAGCTGCAATAGTGATGAAGACCACATGGGAAGTTTGGATTTTCAGCTCTGCCTGCCAATAATGACACTACAGTCCTACTCTCCATTAGAGTGATGTCAGAGGATGCCTGGTGGAAAGCCAGGAATTTCACCAGCGCTTAGTGGTGGTAATAAGACCCATCCCCCAACTCATAATGTCAGTAAAAGACACTATGGAAGTAGTAGTAATGGTACACTATTACCCTTTCCAACAAGGGAACCACCATATCATTATTTGAGATCTAGTTATTTGAGATCTAGTATTCCCACCCTGATCTAGCAATAGGAACCCACTGCCTGCTCTGGGTATAACTGGAGACTGAACAGAGAATATAGACGTCTACCTCCATCTGACAATAACAAAACAGTAAACATCCTTCCCTGACACAGCAGTGCGAAAGAATGCCATCCAAAACATAAAATTTAAATAAGATCCAGGCTTATATAATACCCCCAAAGTGCAAGTATTAATCTAAAACCATGCATCAGAGGTGCCTGGGTGGCTCGGTGGGTTAAAGCCTCTGCCTTCGGCTCAGGTCATGATCTCAGAGTCCTGGGATCAAGCCCCACATCGGGCTCTCTGCTGAGCAGGGAGCCTGTTTCCCCCTCTCTGACTGCCTCTCTGCCTACTTGTGATCTCTGTCTGTCAAATAAATAAATAAATAAATTCTTTAAAAAAAAACAAAAAATAAAAACATGCATCATACGAAGAACGAGGAAGATCCCAAACTGAATGGAAAAAAGAAAATCAATAAATGCCAACCCCATGATGACAGAGGTGTTAACAATTATCTGACAAATTTTTTAAAACAGCCATCATAAAAATGTTTCAATGAACAATCAAGTGCACACTTAAAACAAATGAAGAAATATAAAGTTAGAAGATAGAATATTTTTATAGGAGATATAAAGAAAATCAAATGGAAATTTTAGAACTGAGAAAGTACAACAATGGAAAAAAAGTAAAACTCAACTGATGACCCCACCAACAAAGTGGAGGAAACAAGACAGAACAAAGAATCAGAGAACTTGAAGACACAGCAATAGAAATGAACAAATCTGAATAACAGAGAGAAAATAAGCAAATATTTTAAAAAGGACAAAGCCTCTAGAACCTGTTGGCTAGAACACAAGATCTAACAATACTGTCATGGGAGTTCCTAAAGGGGAGAAGAAAGAAAGCATCACTGGAAAAGTACAGAAAGGAGTAAAAACTGAAAACTTTTTAAATTTGGCAAAAAGCACAAACTTAAATATTCAAGAACCTGAACTCGACAAAGGAAAACCCAAAGAGTTTCACACAAACATACATCATAATTGTACTTCTAAAAAATAAATACAAAGAAAAAACCATGAATACAACCAGAAAGAAAGAAATACATTACCTGCAGAGAAAACAATAGTTCAAATGAAACAGTAGACTTCTCAGGTGAAACTATAGAGGGTCAGAAGGAAGTTCTAAGAGAACAGTGATAACCTAGATGTCTCTATACCTTCAGAAATTAAGGGGAAATCAAGATATTCTCAAAGGAAGAAAAACTGAGAGGATTTGTCATCTAGACATTCCCTAAAAGAGTGGTTAATGAAAGTTTTTTAAGCAGAAACTAAAGGGAATAGTCAAGACAATTATGTTATAAATACAGAAGAGGAAAGGGACACGAAGGAAAATCATTTGTCTTCAGTTTGATGTAAATAATAAATTGATGACATGAGTAGATTATGAAAATTTAGGTATATATAATGTAATACCTAGAGTAACCACTAAAAACTATGCAAGTATACCTATCAAAAACACTAGAAATAAAGTACAGTTACAAAAAATATTCAAGTAACTCAAAGGAAAACATGAAAACTGAACAGATAAAAAGGTGGCAAGTTTAAGTTCCAATATATCAATAATTATATTAAATGTAAAAGGTTTGAATTCACCAATAAGAGATAAGCAGAGTGGATTTACAAACCTGACTCAACTATATCCTGTTTATGGGATTCACTTCAAAAATAGTAACACAGGTAGCTGAAGGTAAGAAAATGTAAGATTAATCAAAATAATGCAGGAATGCAATATTAATGTCAGATAAGTATGCATCAGAGCAATGAATATTACCAGAGAAGAAAATTATATAATGATAAAAGGATACAAAAAAAACCCCTATCAATTTTAAATATATATGCACCAAACAACAGAGATGTGAAATACACAAAAAGTAAACACTAGTAAAACTGATAGGAAAATTTGTAATTTTACTTGGAGACTTCAATGCTCCCCTCCCAACAACTGATAAAATAGCAAGTCATAATATCAGCAAGGACATAGAAGAACTCAACATCATCAACCAGTCATACTTAATTGACATTTATAGAATACTCTGCAATACAACAGCAGAATATACATGCTTTTCAAGTGGTCACAAACGTATACCAGGACAGACCATATTCTAGGTCACAAAAAAAAAAATCTCAACATATTTAAAAGAAATGAAACCATTCAGAATATGTTCATTGATTATGATGTAATCCAACAGTAAAATAAAGAAATATAGAGAAAAAATTTCCAAATATTTGGAAATGAAACAATACTTCTAGTAATCTACCAAAGAAAAAGTCTCAAAGGAAATTCAAAACGACATCAAAACAAGTGAAACTGGGGGTGCCTGGGTGGCTCAGTTGGTTAAGCAACTGCCTTTGGCTTAGGTCATGATACTGGATTCCTGGAATTGAGTCCCGGGATCGAGTCCCACATCAGGCTCCCAGCTCCACAGGGAGTCTGCTTCTCCCTCTGACCTTCTCCCCTTTCACGCTCTCACTCTCTCTCTCTAACAAATAAATAAAAATCTTAAAAAAATGAAATTGAAAATACAATACAGCAACATTTGTGGGGAAAAGATAAACAAGTGCTGAGAACATTTATAGCATTGAGTGTTTATATCAGAGAATAGAGAAATTCTCAAATTGAGAATCTAAGATCCTATCATAAAAACCTAGAAAATGAATAGTAACATAAATCCAAAGAAAGTAGGAGATAAATAAGAAAGATGAACCAAAAATCAATGGAAGTAAAAACACAAAAATTATAGAGAACATCAGTGAAACAAAGAACTGAGTGTTTTTAAAGATCAGTAAAGTTGGTAAACCTAGCAAGACTGACATTGAAAAAAGGAGACATAAATTTCTGACATCACAAAAGAAAAAAACAGGAGCTATCACTACAGAGACATCAGATATTAAAACAAAAAAATGTTAGTAGTACAAAGAACTCTGTACACACTTGATAATTTAGATGAGATGGACCAATTACCCAAAATATATCAATATACCACATCACATCCAATATAAAGTAGAAAATTTCAACAACTCTACAACTATTTAAGTAAATCAAATTCATTATCAACATCTCCCAAGAAATCTCCAGAGATGGTTTAACTGGAGAACTCTACAAAATGTTTAAGGAAGAATTAACACTAATTAAAACAACCTCTTCCAGAAAATACAAGAGAAGGAAATACATCCCAGTTTGTTTCTTTTTTTTTTTTTTAATTTATTTATTTGTCAGAGAGAGAGAGCGAGCACAGGCAGACAGAGTGGCAGGCAGAGGCAGAAGGAGAAGCAGGCTCCCTGCCGGGCAAGGAGCCCTATGTGGGACTCGATCCCAGGATGCTGGGATCATGACCTGAGCCGAAGGCAGCCGCTTAACCAACTGAGCCACCCAGGCGTCCCTCCCAGTTTGTTTCTTGAAACTAATATTACCCAGATATCAAAATCAGACAATAGCATAATAAAGGAAAATGACATATCAATATTCTTTATAAATATAGACAAAAATAATTCTTTAAAAATTTAAGAAATAGAATCTGGCAATATATAGAGAGGATTATAACCACGACCAACTGGTGTTTATTCCCAGAATACAAGGCTAGCTCAAAATTAGAAAAACAGCCAATATAATCCACCATATTAATAAGCTAAAGATGAAAAGTTATAGAATCTTACAATCTTTGTAGAAAATTATTTCATATAATTTAATATGCATTTATGATAAAAACTTTCAGAGAAATAAGAATAGAGGGAAATTACCTCAAATTAATAAAGAAATCTGCAAAACCCTTGAGCTAACATATACAATGGTAAAAGACTAAGTTCTTTCTCCCTGAGATTAGAAATAAGACAATAATGCATGCTCTCATCTCCTCTATGCAACACAGTGCTAAAAGTTATAGCCAATACAGTAGTACAAAAAAAGGAAATGAAAGCATACAAATTACAAAGGAAAAATGAAACTGTTCCTTTACATTTCTTTACAACTGACATAATTGTCTATGTAGAAAATCCAAAAGAATATTTTTTAAAAATAGAACCAACAGAGGAATTCAGCAAGGTCACAGGATATGAGATAAATATATAAAGGCCAATTATATTTTCATGTATTAACAAAGAACATCAGGGCACCAAAATTTTTAAAATGTAATGCCATTTACAATTGCTCAAAGAAATTATATACTCAGGTAAAATTCTAACAGAATTTTTACACTAAAAACTATAACACTGGTGAAAGAAATCAAAGATTTATATAAATCGAGAGATATAGAATCTCCTGGATTGGAAGATTCACATAGCAATTCTCCCCAAATTTATATACATTAATGCAATCTCTATCAGAAATGCAGCATAGGGCACCTGGATGGCTCAGTGGTTAAAGCCTCTGCCTTCGGCTCAGGTCATGATCCCAGGGTCCTGGGATTGAGTCCCACATTGGGCTCTCTGTTCAGCAGGGAGCCTGCTTCCCCCTCTCTCTCTGCCTGCCTCTCTGCCTACTTGTGATCTCTGTCTGTCAAATAAATAAAATCTTAAAAAAAGAAATGCAACATAATTTTTTTGTAGATATAAGCTGGATAATTCTAAAATTTATTTGGAAAGACAAAGGAATTAAAGTAGTTAAAACAATATGAAAAAAGAAAAAGTGGAAGGAAATATTCTAATTTCAAGATTTTTTTATACACGTACATTAATCAAGACTAAGTAGTATTGTGGCAGGATAAATATAAATCAATGGAATGGAATAAAGGATTCAGAAATAGACCCATTCAAATATACAAACTTATTTTTGACACAGGTGCAAAAGGAATTCAATGAATAAAATAGCCTTTTCAACAAATGATGCTTGAGTAATTGGATATCCATTGGGAGATGGAAAATGAACCTCAATCCAAGTCTCACAGATTATATAAAAATTAACTCTAAATGGATCACAGACTTAAATGTAAAATGATAATTTTGTTTTAAAATATTTTCTATATCTTGGGCTTATCAAAGTATTCTTAGACTTGATAACAAATACATGATCCATTAAAGGAAAACATGATAAATACACCATCAAAATTAAAACTTTTACTTTGCAAACAAGTCTCTTAAGAGGATGAAATATAATACTTCCACTAAGGGAAAATGTCAGGAAAATTCTAATGTTCATTGTTAGAATGTGCTCTTTTGAAAATTTCTCAATTAAAAAATGGGGTGCCTGGGTGGCTCAGTGGGTTAAAGCCTCTGCCTTTGGCTCTGGTCATGATCCCAGGGTCCTGGGATTGAGCCCCACATCGGGCTCTCTGTTCAGCAGGAAGACTGCTTCCTCCTCTCTCTCTGCCTGCCTCTCTGCCTACTTGTGATCACTGCCAAATAAATAAATAAATAAAGTCTTTAAAAAAAATTGTTTAAAAAAAATAACAAGATAGTCCATCTAAGGCTCTCAGTTGTCTCAAAACCTAGAAGCTAGTATTTTTGTCTTGAAAGGAAAATTAGCTTCATGTAGCTTAATGTCTAAACTTAGAATCATAGAATGGTAGAACAGGAGAGCTTTTTAAGTGCCTAATCCTTCTTTACCAATAAACAGGCTGAGAAAAGCCAAGAAATTTCTCTTTATTGACTGAACCAGCACTAGAATCAAGTTCGTCCCTTTATAATCTGGGGTTCATTTCACTCTAGCACACTGATAGGATTAATATATTTTTAGTATTTATTGGTATCTTTTTAGTTTTTCATGTTAACATTGTGAGAGACTCTCAAAATGAAGGTATCCCTTTTCAATCTACTAATCACAGAAGATTACTACAACTAACTCCAGAGATTTTTTTTAAAAAGTCATTTGATGTACAGAATGGGAAAAATTATTTGCAAACCACATTATATGGTCAGGGACTAGTATGCAGAATATGCAAAGAACTTTCAAAACTCAACAGTAAAAGGATACAAAATCCAACTCAAAAGTGGGCAAAAGATATGAAGAGACACTTCACCAGGAAGGATAGAGAGAGGGCAAATAAATACATGAAAAGATGTTCAATATCATTAACCATCAAGGAAATTCAATTTAAAATAACAATGGGATAGAACTACATACCTATCAGAAAGGCTAAAGTAATCATGAGAACAACAAAGGATGGTGAGAATGAGAAAGAATTAATTACTAGTAACCTGCTGATGGACATGTAAAATGGGACAGCCACTATGGAAAACAGTTTGGCAGTTTCTTAAAGAAACAAACGTGCAACTGCCATATGACTCTTAAGCATTTATCCAAGGGAATAAATAAGAGTGCTCAAGCACTCTTGAGCATTTATCAAAGGGAAATGAAAACTTATGTTTGCACAAATTCTGCACACATTATATGTGCATGTCCAGTGACGACAATTAGCCTAGCGAAAATAGAAATTTCTTTGCAGGGTATAGATCAAAGACTAAAACATCACATTCTATTATTGAACTACCTAGGTTCAAATATTGATTTTGCCCCTCATCAGCCTTTTAACTTTGGGGCAAGTTATCTAACCTCTCTAAGCTTCATTTCTTCATCCATAGAAAAGCATGAAAATGGTACTTCCTTCTAGTATGCTTGTGCTGTCTAAATGTGAAAATGGGTACAAAGCATTTATTACAGTGTCCAGCATATAATATGCATTTGATAACTGTGAATGATAATTTAAAAGTTGCATAGGGAAAAAAAAAAAGTTGCATAGGTATGGTTGGGCCAGACAATAAGGAGTTTGACATATCACAATTAGGAATCTCAACTTGATAGGTCCAGGAGGAAATTTAAAAAAAACACCATGGAAAGTCTTTCAAAAGAGTTTATAATCCATTAAATAAAATATATCGACTGACCTATTTATTGATATGGTAGAATATTTCAATTTGCTGTTCTTCACCTCACTCTCTGACATAGGAATTATTATCCTTGATTCACAAATAAGGGAACTGAGGCTTAAAGCGAGTGAGTTACTCAAGTTCAAACAGCAAGAAAGGTCAGGCCAGGTCTTCTAACTTTTGGTCCAAAGCTCCTTCTGTCAGTCAGTGGTATCCATGAAGGATATAACCACAGAGTGTTGTTGGCAGATGACCACGCTGGAAAAAAGGGGTAAGTTCCACATGAGCAGAAAGAATGAGGGAGGCCATTTGAAGAAATGAGTATGTAAAAGCTTATTATTACATATAAGGAAAATAATCATTGAGGAAAATTAATCCTATAGAATAAAAGCTGGACAGGAAGAGGTTGGGCTGGATGACCGAGGTATCACAATAATCTAAGACTATAAATAAACCCTCTCCCTTGGTGTTGATAGTTAGAAGAGAAAGAACCACCAGACCATCCGAAAGAAGAGTCCATAGAGAAATCAATGGATATTTTGAGGCAGATATTTTAAATCTTATAATACAGACCTCTATCCTCTGATATTTTTATACTGATTAATTGTCTCCTTCCAAAATGCCCTCCCAAATTAAAAAAAAAAACACCAACATAATTATGAGAGGCCAAAGATCACAATGTCTTCTTAAAATTATAATGATTATTCTGAAATGCTCCTATTATTTCATCTTTGGACAAAAGACCTTGACACATATACAATTTTTGAGAGGTTCTTTGTCCTATTTTCTTTCTCCCTAACCATAAATTTGCTAGGAGAATAGTAATTATATGGCAAACATTTGGCTTTGCCATTATTGCTAACAGTGTTACAATTTTCTACAATAAACCTGAAAATTTCCATGAAATACAAACACAATCAGCTGTCAAGGCCTTTTTTAAATCACAAAGAATTAGGGAAAAAGTACTCTTGGATTTGTCTCAAGAATAAAAAAAAATGGCATTGTGATAATTTTTCCCCATTTTAGTCTTTAATGAATATTGTCTGTAATTCCCAACTCTGAATATTACTGAGATCACATTTTTCTTGTGTCTTAATTTACAGGTTAATTCTTTTGTTTGACAATTAGAAACATAATTAACTGTAATTTCAAAGCCTAACTTTGATTTCTAAGAAAAGGAGTTACACTAAGATTTAGAATAGTACATGGATAGTGAAGTGAAAGTAGAAACAAGGATAAATCTAGAGCAGACCAGAAAAAATTGTCAAGAAACTAATTTAACTGCCTAATAGTCATAGAACTATTTTCTCATTTTGACAAAAACTTATTATAGTTTTAGACCGCACTGACATAAATGCAAAATATGTGGTTGGTATTTCATAAATAAGAGGCCTAGTCTCACTGATATTAGGATTTCTGTATATATAACAGGATACAAATTAATTGGTGAAAGTTCATATTCTTTCTTCTCCCCCCACCAGTCCTCCACAGAAGGCCTGGTGATTGGCACACTGTCTTCTTCCTCCTCTCCGCTTTCTAAAGAGCAGATATCCCATTCTGCTGTAGAGGAATTAGGTTAATTAAAAGAATGGATTGAGAGAGAGCATGGGAGAGACTTAGAAAGGACTGGACATTATAGCAAAGGGAGAAACTATGAAAACTATGTGGAAAGAGAAACTTTGCAGCACATGTGATAGGAGTAGGTAGAAAAGAAAGAGGGAATGTAAAAGTCTCCATGAAAAATGTTCCTAGATCCTCCTCTTGTAGGGTTGCTCCCCTGAAAGTAGAATGTGAGATAACAGAAAATATTTATGTTGGTCTCTGCCCACAGTTCCTGACATAGAATTCCTGAATACCTTGTGAATTCTTAAATGATAAGAGCAACTAGAAGCATCTTTTGTTCTAATGAGGAGACTCTGGATGGGTTCCTCTTGGGTCCTGGATGGAGGCTGGGCCCCAGAAAGACCAACTCCTGATTAGAACCTTAGAGATGTTGGCCCCATTCTCCATCCTCCAGAGAGATCACAGGTGCCCACCTGAAGAAGTGTCCATAAAATCCCCAATGTATGATGAGGTTTGGAGAGCTTCCAGGTGAATGACCACAGCCACAAACTGGAAGGGTGACACATTGTATCACCACGGGCACAGAGGCTACTATACTAGGGACACTCCCAGATCTCATCCCGTATATATTGTCATCTGGCTGTTTGTCTACATCCTTCACCATATCCTTTAATAAACTGGGAAGCCCAAGTATTTCCCTGAGTTCTGTGAGCCACTCTAGCATATTAATAGAACCCAAGGAGGTGGTCATGGGAACCTCAGATCAGTCAGAAGTACAGGTGACAGACAGACTTGAAATTGAATATCTGAAGTTTGGTAGGAACAGTCTTGTGGGACTGATTCATTAATGTGGGATCTGAGGCTATCTCCAGGGGGAGAAACAAAGGGGGAGAAAACTGGGTTTTCCCTAATACTGATGTCTGGTTAAATTTGAATATCAGATAAACAATAGATAATATTTTCAGTTGAGTACATATCAAATGCTGGGTCATCTGATTGGTTCATTTGTTCTCTCTCTTTCTTTTCTAGATCTGGTAGCCCTGCTATACATTATCTATTAAAGGATGGATTCCTTAAAAATTACTTTATCTGTTGGACTAAATGTCTTTGATATGGCCCTACTCTGGGATAGGACTAGCTGGAATCAGGCTTTTTAAAAAAATTAATAATTTTTATTAACATATAATGTATTATTTGCCCCAGGGGTGCAGGTCTGTGAATCGTCAGGCTTACACACTTCACAGCACTCACCCTATTACATATCCTCCCCAATGTCCATAACCTAACCACCCTCTCCATAACCCCTTTCCCCCAGCAACTCTCGGTTTGTTTTGTGAGATTAAGAGTCTTAATGAGTCACATTTTCAATGATAGTAATCAGGGGGATGTCTTGGGAACTTCCCAGAAGTGAGGTAGAACCTGAGTCTTGAATACCTTGGAAGTGCAGCAATAGACCCTTAGTATTGAAAGATCCTTGTGTTTAAGTTTGAAAAAAATAATAATTTAACAAAGCCTCAAAAGTTCACAAAATGTAATAATATAATCTGTCCCAGTAAAAATTATTCTTTGTTTCCTAGGGATTTTACCCCATAATTAAGGCAATCACAGAAAGAACCAGATGCATACAGTAAAGTTGGATTTACTATAATTATTCACTCTCATATTTGGCTGGAATTAAAAAAACAAAGTTTATTCCCACAGTAGAAGAGAAGAATTGTGCTATTGCAATTTTCTTTACTTATTTTAAAATTTAAATTTGGGAAAGAAATTATATACACAAAGCTGTTATTTGGCTGTCTTTTTGAGTCTGCAGAAGAGAGATAGAACTCTTCATGCAATATGGGGCATGATGCATTCAAATAGACACTATAATTAGTCACAATGACTTTACCACATAGTGCTGAAAAATATAGAATATCCATACTATAAACTCTCAGTCTCAGCTGCCTGTATTTCATTATTCTGGTAGAATAAGTAGGCAGATGATTAATAATAAAACTTGTTGTGTTTTCTCTTTTTCTTTTTAAGTTTTGCTAATGAATTTCTCCTCTACCCACTGCCCCCCACCCTCCCTTAAATCTCCTGCCATTCCATGTTTTACTTAGAAAACTTCAGTAGTCCTTCACTGAACTCTGGATAAATTTCCACGTGCTTTTAATGTTTGACAATGCTTTTTGTCACATGGCCCCAGTTATCTTCTCCAGCCCTGAGTCTGTGATCTTGACATGATGGGCAAATTCTCTGGGTTGGTCCCCTGCTTTCTCTCAAGAAAGTAACTTTGCACATAGTGGTCCTTCTGGGTGGAAAACACTCTTCTCCACATCATCACCTCTGCCTAACTCCTACTCATTTTCCTTGTCTTAACTTAGACTCCGCTTTTTCTGAGAAGTCCTAAATCAAGATTGATTGGGTGACACTGTCATTAGGTCCCATACACTCTGAACGTATATTAACATAGCAATTATTACAATCAATTATAAATGTTTATTTATATGTCATACTAGAGAGAAATCCGAAGGGGCACGTGCACCTGAATGTTTATAGCAGCAATGTCTACAATAGCCAAACTATGGAAAGAACCTAGATGTCCATCAACAGATGAATGGATAAAGAAGATGTGGTATATATACACAATGGAATACTATGCAGCCATCAAAAGAAATGAAATCTTGCCATTTGCAACGGCATGGATGGAACTAGAGGGTATCATGCTTAGTGAAATAAGTCAGTCGGAGAAAGACAACCATCATATGATCTCCCTGATATAAGGAAGTGGAGATGCAACATGGGGGGTTGGGGGGGTAGGAAAAGAAGAAAAGAAACAAGATGGGATCAGGAGGGAGACAAACCATAAGTGACTCTTAATCTCACAAAACAAACTGAGGGTTGCTGTGGGGAGGGGGATCGGGAAAGGGGGTGGGGTAATGGACATTGGGGAGGGTATGTGCTATGGTTAGTGCTGTGAAGTGTGTAAACCTGGTGATTCACAGACATGTACCCCTGGGGATAAAAGTACATTATATGTTTATAAAAAATTAAAAATTTAAAAAAAAAGAATTGAGCCTTATTTATGACTTAACCCCACTACCAAGTATAGTCTTCTCATAGAATGGTCCTCAATACTTGTTGCTGAATGAATAAACAAATAAATGTTTATGCTGCTAGGAGTTTAATTTGCTACAGCAGATCTTCCAATGGCAAACTGGTTGCGTCAGCAATGCAAACAACAGCCATCCCAACAAGAAACTGCTGAAAATTGCTGCAATTAGCAGAAACAGGTGGAATCTGGGCATCTACTTTTAGTACAATCCATTCCCTTTGAAAAATACAGAAAATCCGTTCACTTTAGATGCAGGCAACTGTGCTCGAATCTGGTGTCACACATCACATCTTTGAAATTGTGTTAGTTTCTAGCATTAGTGAATATAAGTGATATTACCCTCTCCTAAATCCTCCCCTTTTGAAAGCCATGTGATAGCTCAGACCTCTATGCAATCCATCAACCAGTGAATGATTCAGTCCATTTTAAATTTCAAGTCATACTCTATAACAAAGGCCATAGCTACATAGTCAATATTTGACCACTTGAAGCTTAAATTGTTTTCCAGGTTGACAAGTGTTCAATTGGTCAATGGTCCATTGACTGTCTTTATAACCGAGATAACGGAATCTATATTCCAGAATTTTTTAAGTCTTTTGTAGGCTGAATCAAATAAATCAATTAAAACCTGCTCATTTGCTCAGCAATCACCCTGGCAACATCTGCCTGAATCTTACCATACAAATTCAGACAATTATAGTCAGCTAAGATGAGAAATTTGATGAGTTTTGTGTGTTTCTAAACAGAAGAAAACAGTAGAACAGGAAAGGAGAAGGTTTTTGAATCTGACTCTGATATGAACAAAATAGGAAAACTGCAAATAAAGAGTATGATTTCTCTTTCCTGCATTATTAATACCTTAGCATGCTAGGATAAGCTCAAGTATTATACATACTCATTAGAAGTACTCCAAGAGTCATGAGTTATCCTATATTGCTCTAGTTGAATGATAGGCACTACAAACAAAACCCACTGATCATACGCAGCTGAGACAATATTGAGCAATTTTGGTGCTTTTTATAATTCACTACTATTTAGGGACAAGATACAATAGTGCAGTTATTACTTTATATTATTGCTTCTTGAGTGATATGGGATATAATGCCAGAGTGAGTTTAAATACCAGCCAGCTACCTTTAAAGTGCCTTGGGAGTTGAAGTAGCTCTATTTCTGAGTATTTGTACCAAAGGGGATCAACCTACTAGATTTGATATAAGCTTTCCAATTTATCCATTTTGTTCTGAGTGCTACCTATTTGAAAGCTCTGCAGTGTTATTTTAAAGCCAGTTATGAGAAATTTATTAGACACTGATGGAATATGTTGGGCCAGATATAATGGGAAAAAGAATACCAAGGCTTCATCTGGGCTCTTGTGCTTTAGAAGAGAAATATCGAATAGTTAATGTTCCCTGGGTATTTAGTATCTTGATCTGCGGAACCCTGGACATAATCAATCCTTACATCATCATTTGATTTATATTGTCTGCTTACAGATGTATGGCTCTGTTTGGAATGTACCCAATATTAATAAAAATCTCAATTAATTTCTAAATATGGCCTGTGAGCTTTCACATTTTCAGCCATTCGCTTCCATGAAACGAAAAGCTTTCAACCTGCACTGAGTCACAGTGTCATTTTTTTAAACATTTAAACTGTCTCAGAGTCTGACAGATGTATAACACAAAGCATTTAAAGGGGAAATGTTTTACTTAAGTAAGTTACAATGCTACAAAACACTGTCAAAACACTATAGAACACTTCAAATCACTGGCTCTTTAAGGAAAATCCTAGAATACATAACTTTCCAAAACAACTAATCTTTATTTTGGGTTTGCTAGTAATTGACTAGGATGGAGTGTTCTTTTAGAGTGATAAAATCCAAAAGAAAATGACTTGAAAACTGGCTGGAGATGATCTGGTTAGCACCCATTTTTATTGCTAGTACAATACCGGCCTGAGGAATTTGGAATGGGAATTTATCTTCAACATGTCAGACATCACTGTATCCTGAAGAACTCCAGTTTGGACATCTTACTTCTTAACTCCTTACCTCTATTATCTTGATTTTAAATAATTGCAAATAAACTTTTTCCAAATGCTTCAGGGGATCTCCTTACCTGACTTTCAGCATCACTTGTTCTTCATAAACTGCAATAATTACGATTTATAGACTTTAGGCTTACTGACCTGCAGTCTCTAATTTCTTTCAAAATGTAGAAATAACCGGGATGCCTGGGTGGCTCAGTTGGTTAAGCAGCTGCCTTCAGCTCAGGTCATGATCCCAGCGTCCTGGGATCGAGTCCCACATTGGGCTCCTTGCTCGGCAGGGAGCCTGCTTCTCCCTCTGCCTCTGCCAGCCACTCTGTCTGCCTGTGTTCACTCACTCTCCCTCTCTCTCTGACGAATAAATAAATAAAAATCTTTAATTAAAAAAATGTAGAAGTAACCTAAATGTATACCTGGACACCTTATTTAAAAGTGTAATCTACCCAACCCAACCCATCTCTCACTAGATTTAATTTTCTCCGTAGCATGAAGCACCATCTGATCTCCTAAAAATTTCACTTATTTAGCTGATTCCTCAAACTAGAATGTAAGCTCTAACAGGGAAGGGATTTTGTCTTGTTCACTGCTTTATCCCCAGAAATGCATACAGTAGACAGAATTAATCAGTAGTTGTTGAATATAAATGAGTAAATATATAAATATACCCTAGTAAACTACTAATTGGTAAAAGTTTTCAAGTGGAAAACAAATCTGGACCTAGAGGAGAGATATAATTCAAAAATACTGTTGCAATGTAGAGAAGAGCATTGCGGTTAAGAAATTGGGTGCTATGGTAATGGAGAAAACATCCTAACTGTAAGATCTGTAAGCATCTCAAAGGACAAGTAGAAAGACCTGACTTTTATGGGGGTGGGATAAACAAAATTAGAAGGAACTGGGTGTGAGGGAGTAGAATAAGTAGGTAATGACCTTGGATAACTCATCAGGAATTTTTTTTTCCCCTGAGGTTAGCCATTTCTTGATAGGGACCAATAAGGAGATGCTGTTCTGCTTTCCAATGATTGCTCTAGGATGGGTCAATGTCTTGAAGCCTACAGGAGGGATGAAGTCTTACTAAAGTTTGGTTATGTCAAGTTAGTGCAGCAAACAGGTAAGCTAATCATTAATGAAACAAAGAATAGGAATTTGGAAGGTCTGTCCATGTCTGGCCTTGTAAATAAGAGGATGGGGGCATCTACAAATCTTACCCAAGTTGTATGGGAAAGTGTAGCTCTTTGCTATACTTAACAAAAAAGAAGTGGATAGGTTTCTTGTCAACTGCTATTTTCTAGGAGCAATGGACTCAGGTAGAGTTCAATGTTATTAAGGGGTTTATTTCTAAGCATCAACAAAAGAAAAAAGGTTTTAAGTATAAAAAGTAATTAAACAAGAAAGGACATGTATAGAAATTGTATTGTCCATCCTGTACATCGAGTCCATCCTGTTGTATATGTTCATAATTCCAGGTCTGTCATTTCTAGCAGAGGTTGCTGCCTTCACACATTTATCATTCATACTAACTAGAAAGAGAACAAAGGTGGAAATATTGTGTGCAATTCTGCCTACCTTTCCTTGACATGAGCATATACCTCCAATGAGTGGGAGAAAGGAAATGGGAGTGGGTGCTTCATTTCATGGCACTAATTGTGACTGTACCATTTAGAGATTCATATTTTTATATATGATAAACCTTATAAACAAACCAACTGCTTTTATGTGGTCTATCTTCGTAAGTGGTAGGTTCACGCATTCAATTTTATGCCCCAAACCGGAGCCATGTTTACCCCTGTCTTTCTTTCACACCGCACATTCAAGCGACCCACAAATCTCATCAAAATACAGGGCATTAACCTGATCACCTCCCACCACCGCCACTACCATCAGCTGGATTTTTATACTCCTATCCATTATATCATGTGTTTCTACAGGGCCCCTACCCTCCCTGCTTCCTCTGCCTAGAGTGTTCTTCTCCCCATTAGGGATCTCCCTCATATCTTTGGTTCTTGACTCAAATGTCACCAAACAGAGAGGTCTTTCATGTCCATCCCAGATCAAATAGCAAACTCTCCTCTCTTAGCACCCCCTTACTCTGCTTTACTTTTCTCCATAGCACTAACTGTGGTGTCTCCCAAACAAATGGGGGGAGGGGACCAAATGTAGGATGTCCCAAACATATGGGGGCTGGTTCCACGGGTGGTGAAAGAATTCACACAAGGTGGAACAAAAGAGATAAAAGTTTATTGAATACACTGCAAGGGAACAGCAGACAAGACAGTGAGGGAGAGACTGTCTGGGATAATGAGGGGCCAAAGGTATAGGGCAGAGTGAGGGAGTATGGGAATGGAAGGAATTTTCCCTTTTTGGTAATCTTAGGAACTATGCCTAGTTGTAATTGATCACTTAGGACCCGTGACTATTTCATGGTGGGTCGCTTAATGAACCTGTTTGCATTCAGCTAGGTGGTGGTTGTGGGCCCTTTTGCCTTGATCAAGTTTCCATTGCTCAAGCCTGTTGCCTGAAAGTGGCCTCTACACTAACCACCATCATCATTCATTCATTCATTCACTGTCTCTATCACTCTACCATAGGATTTTTTTTATTCACTGCATATCCACAGCACCTATAACAGCATTTATGACTGTTTAGGCATTCAATAAATATTTTGGATGGAAAAATGATTTATAGTTCCATGAAATTTAAAGTTCTCTGTACAACTATACTGCTCTGAGACATTGGAAGGGAGAAAAAAAAAAAGGAAAACAAATTGTCAGCAATACCGAAGAATTTCACATAGGTTGTCCAAATTATCCCCCCTTAGAAAAAGAAAAAAGTTACACTGACTACATTTAAGTAAAATATTGGACTTGTTTTTTGGTATAAACTCTTTGGTATAAAGTCTAAGTTAAGCCCTATAAATATAAGCTGATATTTTAGGTACATATCATGTTGGATCTTACTCATTTTTATATACTCCATATCTGCCACATGAATACAGGTTGGCACAACTTGACCAGAAACTTTAGATTTTTCTGACTTTGTATTTTCAATCAGTTGGGCCAATAGTTATTAGACATCTGCTCCTCAGAGTGGAATTAGGAAGATAAGCCAAAGCGAGATATATCCCACCTTCTAATAGAAGCTCCTTATGAATGGAAGACTGATTGGGCAGCAAGTACAAAAGATGCTCAACATTTGTATGTGCAACCTATCCAATAGTAGGAGTATGTTATTAAAAAAACTCAAGTTGTTGCAATACAACACTCTAGAAGCACAAATAGAGTTGAATGCCAAGCATAACGACATTAACTATTTTTTTTTTGCAACTTGTATACTTGTGTTCTCACCAAGATCCAGAATAATATAGAATCTTATACACTTCCTTATTAGAAAGCAAAAATAAGACCACCGATGCCTGGGCTGCAAAGTACCAGTTTAAAAATTGCTTAAACTCAAGTATAAACATATAAACCTCCCTGGTTTTTTTTTCCTGTTCTGTTCTTTCAGCCTAGAACTACCATCATCCATCACTGTCCCCTCTCTTCAAGTCTATTCTTTTTTTTTTAATTTTAAATATTTCAATATTTTAAATTTATTTCCACCTCCAAAACAGGTGTAATGTTTGATGTATAAACCAAGATTTCCAGGGGTACCTGGGTCGCTCAGTCAGTTAAGTGTCTGCCTTTGGCTCAGGTCATGATCCTGGGGTCCTGGGATTGAGCCCCATGTCAGCCTACTTCTCCCTCTCCCTCTTGCCCTGCTTGTGCTCCCTCTCTCTTTCTCAAATGAATAAAATATTTAACTAAGCAACAAACTAACTACCTAAATAAATCAAGATTCCCCGTGTTTCTTCTAAATCAGGTGATTTAATACTATGAGGCTAGCACTCTCAGGTGGAGAGGAGGCACTGGACCCATGTGGATAATCAGAATGTTTAACAACCAGTAGGGCACAAGCACTAATCAAGCAGAATGGAGTCCAACTGCAGTGCCCTAACCTTTACCTTCATAAAGACATCACTGCATCATCCTGGAGGATGTGAGAGAAGATCCAGGCACCATGGGGACGGTAAAGGAATGGAGTGTTCTGGAGCTCATTTACTGATGGCTCCTTTTTTTTTTTTTTTTTTTTTTTTTTAAGAATTCTTCTAAATAAAAAGAACAGGTGCTCAAGCCTCCCAGCAATATCTCTGGTCACCTTTCCACCACTTCATTCAAGTCAGAGGAAAGAAGGCCTGTCTGTGACTAAGGCATTTGAATACTAATAAATGTCAGAAGGTGAGCTATAGACTGGAATCCAAAGGTGGGGGAAGGGGGGAGAAGGGAAAGAAGGAAGGAAGGAAGGAAGCAAGCTCGATGTGATCTGGGTGTCCAATAATTGAGGAGCCCTGGAGGAACCACAAAAGCCCTCTAAAAATGAAGTATGATGTCAGTTTCCACCCCAAAGCTTTTAGAGATGAGGGAGAGAGCTACATGATTTTTAATGGATGAGTTTTGTACTTAAAAAAAAGGCAAACATCCTTTTGCAGATTAACATTCAAGGAAATTCTGCTTCTTTCTTTTCCTGGTCTACTGACCTTAACAAGTTTTCATTTATTTTGTGCTCTCATGTTTTCATCTTTAACACTTTGCTCTCTCCACAATAAAGTATAACATAGAAACTAAGTTTCAAGAAAGCTTCTAAGTGCTTTTAAATGGTTACAATTTCACCTCTAAAAGTAACATATCCTACTCCTCTATTAACTCCAATAACGTTAAATTATTGTACAAAGTGCCAACACTTTATTCAGAAGGCAGTCATCTGGGAAAGGGAGCCATGCTCAGAAGCCTTTCCAGAATCAGTCTTTAACTAGACACCTTTAATCTATAATTCAGTGTAATTCTGGCCCTCTGACTACACTGACTGGTTCACAGATAGATGCAGAACCTTCATTGCTTACCTAGCTATAATTTTACCAGAACTGGATAGGAAGAGAAGACTTCTTCATGACACTTCTGAGATTTTTTTCTCTTATAATACATAAGAATGTCTTGATAGACTCACCAGTGACACTTTATATCATCCATCTTTATCTTTGGAACCAATAAAGAGGGGCAGAGCTCTAATATATTTTGATCTCTTGAATGCAGCCAGTCTGAAGCTGTTGTACTCCCAGTAACCTTGCTTTTGGACTATAGACAGCTTGAATGCAAATTTTTTTTGCATTTGACTAATACACTTGATCTCATGAATATGGGTATCGTTGTTTTCAACTACTTAGTTGGATAGGGACACAGAGCCCATTTGCATGAACATACAATTTCAAAATGCTGAAAAGAATGAACTGACAGAGCCATAAAAAGCAGAGGTAGAGGACAATTTTTTGGTTAGCTGTATAGGAAAGGGCATCTACCTGTAAACACTAAAAAAAAACGTATCTTAGTTGAAGACCTTCTGGTTGTGACTGGAAAATGAAGATATTTTACTCCTATTTTTCTTTTACCTAATACTTGCAATAGTTACCTTTATCTCTTAGCCATTTTTTCTATGCTAATATTCAGTACAAGTAATTCATGACTGTACTTGATATACCGAGGTCACTAAATCGTTTATTTTCTGGGGTGCCTGGGTGGCTCAGTGGGTTAAAGCCTCTGCCTTCAGCTCAGGTCATGATCCCAGGGTCCAGGGATAGAGTCCTACAGGGGTCTCTGCTCAGCGAGGAGCCTGCTTCCCCGCCCCCCCCCCAACCTGGCTCTCTGCCTACTTGTGATCTGTCAAATGAATAAATAAATAGTTTATTTTCTTTCATGAGTCTTAAGAAACTTCATTTCTCTCTCTCTCTCTGTTTTTTGTTGGTTTTGTTTGTTTCACTCTTTGTGTCATAAGGGAGAGGAATTTGTTTTTGGGTGCGCATTAAGGGTCAAACACCTTACCTATATCATGTCACTCTATACTCACAAAAACTTTAAAAGGTAGATTGATCCACTTTTTAAAGCTTGTGTAAATGGAGGTTTTGTTAAGTAACTTGCCCAAGGTCAAAGCTCATAAATAATAAAGTGGGGATTGAAACCTAGGTCTTCTGTGTTGGAAACTCACATTCATTCACTAGTAAGAAACATAATATTAATAATCAATAATCATAGCAATAACAATGATAGAAACACATTTGCTATGTATCAGGCACTTTGCATGCGGTAGAAGTGGTATCTCTATTTTTAAGGATGAGGTAACTGAAGCAGATGGAGGTTAAGGCTCTTGGGCAAGATCACACAATAAGTGATGAAGTTTGGAATCCAACTAGGTGAGGTGTCAGGAGTCCTTATTTCTCAATACTATGCCATACTGTATCAATTCAGTGATTTTCTCATTCTTTAAGCCAGGACAGTATTTCTCCAGCATGTTTTTATTATCACCTCTCTAAGTTGCTTTTGGGACTGAAATCCCTGTATCCAGAAGGCAAGGCTTAGGGTCTATGTCCCTTGGGAACAGAGCCTTTATTATTTCTGCTAGCCTAATTTAATCCCTTATCTTTATGACTTCTGTTTTTGTTGGGTGGAACTGTACACAAGACACTTGGATACATTAATTGACTAGAATGAGCAGCATTCACCCCAAAGCAAAATAAATTCCATAGCCTTTGAACAACAGTATGTTTTTAGCAAAACCAGTGGGAAAAAACCCTCCCTGGCCACCCCCCTCCCATTCCTAAAGATATAAGAATGTGGCATTTTGTACTTAGAGCTGCAATCTATAGAAAAATTCTCCAATGGAGAGCTCTAAAAATTTCTTTGGGGACAAATTTCATTCGGTGGCATTTTCCAAAAAGAAAATATTTTTATTTGTAATATTGGGATCCTCTCTAAAATTGAAAGATCTTCTGAAGTACTCAGTAGTGGGCTTTTGCAGATTGTGAGAGCATTTTTTTTTTTTTCCTTCAGACCCTAGCAAATTGCCTTTCATTTCTCTAAGTTAAAAGGAAACTGTTTAGGGGAAGAAGAATGTTTTTCTATTTAAATTTTTCTCTACTGTTAAGTTACTTGGTACCCCATGAGACAACAAATGTTGTTGTCTTATTTCTACCTCTATATCTGTTTTTAAATTAATTTACAACTGATGCAGCCTTTGTTTTATTTTATGACTACCACTAAAAAATGAATTATGAATTAATAGGGAACTGTTAATTTCACCTCAATCAATAACATCTTTAATAAGTGAGGATTGCCCATAAAAATCCAATAAATCATTATGGTCAACATTAATAACTTGCACTAAACTCCATGTGACAATATATAGAGAAATATACTGGGAATTTATTATAAATATCTAGGAATAAACTTACGCTCACCTTAGGTTTGAGTTATATTTGTTGACTCCAGTCGATATGATAATGAGAGCTATTTTCAAGGCCTTCGGAACAGGTTTTTATGCCAGAGACTAGAGAGTAAATTTAATTGACACTTCCCTGATATTCAGACTTGCCTCATCTGTAGAGCTTTCACATGAATTTTCAATTCAATTTCAACCTCAAATGGGAGCTCCCACAAATCCAAACACCTTGTTGAAACAGCAGAAAATGAATTATGAGGATAACAATATTTCATCAAGCCTGAAACTCAGCTGTGCTATGTCCAAAGCAGTAAAACTGTGTAAATAAATTGCTAAGTCACACTAAAATTGATGACTTGTATCTCGTGTTTTAAAACCAGGATGGCTAGTTAAAAGGAGAGTGAGAGAAGAAAAATCATCCCTTTCACTTGGCACATTTTATTGTTATTTTGAATGTTAGAGCAAAAAGTTATTGTATCAGGTGTAAATAACTTCAAATTATTAATAAATTCTATGACTGTCTATGCATGTGCATTTGTATTGGGGTCTTGTTTTTAAACTAAGATTTTCCTACTCAAACATTTTAAGAAAAACGTTGGGTGATTGCAATTTCATCGCATTATAATGGGCACACGATTTGCAGCTATAGGGGAGGAAAAAGTTTCCCATGACCCTCTTAAGGTTCCTTGCTGGGTTTGAAAATTAGACTGACAAAGACAGATGAACAGGAGAAACACATACACATTTTATTGAATTTTTACATGTACATGGGAGCCTTCATAAGAGGAAAACCTGCAGAAGTGGTCAGATCTGGAAGCTTTTACAGTTTTTAGACCAAAACAAAAAATTGTAAATAATTGACAGGACAAAGAGGTTTAGGCCAAGGATAATAAATGATGAAAACCTAGAAAAATAAGTGTCTATTTAATAAGGTTTTTTGTACAGATTTCTTGGCCCCAGATTTCCAGGCTCTAGTGACAGGAATATCTTCTTTTTTCATGGTTCAGGGAAATTAACCTTCACAGGAGAGTTTTATGACGTGTTTCAGGGAGAAAGGGCATGAAGATTGAAAGTGGTAGGAGCAACCTTCCTGTTTCTGCCATTTTCTCAAACCCCTTCCACTTAAGATATTCAGTCTGCGAGTTTGGGGGGTTCAATATCCCATATTGTGGTAGCATATCTGGAACCCCATTCCAGCTATCAATAAAAAGATAAATTTTCATGGCTAGAATATCAATTTTAGTTTATAGGATAGCCCAGGCAAGTTAAGCCCTCTACCACCTATCAATCATTTTTATCAGCCCCCAACCCAACCAAACTTGAATAGCATTGTGAACATTTCAAAAAGGGTCAAAGCTAGGGACCTACAAGTAGCTGTTAAAACAAACAAACAAACAAACAAACAAAAATAGCATTTGACAATAACTTCAGCACTATTTCCTTAAGGGGCTATGTAAGATATTTGTAAACCCCAGTCTGAAAGACCAATGGAGAAGGCCATTGCTGAAATGATCTTCCACTCAGAAAACAAAACAAAAACCAAATGAACAAAACAAAACAAACAAACAACAACAACAACCAAAAAACCTTAGGTAGATAGGAGCAGAAAAGAAAGAAAATGAAGAGGGAGGGAGAAACACAGTACTTGCCTATTTATCCAGAATTCTCATGAATCCAGAGCTAGAGTCTTTGAGTCTCCATAGTATCTCCTGCATCCTGAAACTAGGGTGGATGCTATTACATTCTACAATTCTCATTCATTTTATTAAAGCACTGTCTTTTCTAGGCTTCCATCACCAGATTCAAACACTCCCAGAAGAGATCATTTATCAAACACTGTCCCTTGAGGACTACAAGGAGAGCTGGCCTGGGCAGGGAAGAGGTTTCAGAGGAATGCTGAGCTCTAAAAGGTGAGAAAAAGTAACTTCTACTGGAGAAAAGAGAGAGAGAAAAAAAGACAAGTCTAGTGAGAAACATCATGGGAAATATTTACCATTTACTGAAAAGCATAAAAATAGCATGGCATGCCTGGGTGGCTCAGTAGTTAAGCATCTGCCTTCAGCTCAGGTCATGATCCATGGTCCTGGGATGGAGTCCCACATGAGGTTCCTTGTTCAGCAGGGAAGTATGCTTCTCCTTCTGCCCCAGTGGCTTATTGTCTCTCTCTCACAAATAAATAAATAAAATCTTAAAAAAAGAAAAAAATAAATAAAGATAGCAACACTGTCAACCTCCTTCTCTGAACCCAAGAGGTGTTTTCCATGTTGTTGTAGCAAATTTCACCAAGCCCCATGGCTGTTGTTGTTAGGATGCTAGTCTTCATTACCCATCCTTCAGAATGAGCTTCATTTCTCTTAAGTATTGAAGTAGTAGTTCCGCACTGGGTGGCACCCAGTGGTTGATTCCAGCAATTCTTTTATGGACCATATCTACCCTAGCTCCCACTCCTCTTATTCGGAGAATGTTTCTACAGTATCTGGACATAGGACATACAATTTTACTTAGGCTGGATCAGCCCCTTCTTTGATACTTTCGATTTTAGACATTCTGTAACATTTGGGGAATGGGCCAAACCCCTTTACTTACTTTCTATTGTTCTTTCTCTGTTCTTTAAGTCATTTCACTGAGAACTAGGGACAGTGCAGAGGAAGTGGTTAGGAAAGAGCTATCATGTGCATTTTGCCATCTTTATCCTGAAAAGTGGCTTCTTTTGATTATTTGAAATTGATTCTGTTCTGTTATACATTTTATTCCTTTTTTAGCTTTCAAAAAGAAACTGTAAGTCAAGGCAATGTTCTCAGGGATTGTGAGCTGATTCTATTTCATTTTTGGATGTAATAATAATAGGTAATATTTATTGAGTGCATGTTATTTCAGGCATTGTTCTAAGCTCTATACATGTATTAACATAACTTTACAACAACTGTGAAAGGAAGGTATTATTATTTATCCCAGTTTTATGGCTGGGAAACTCTCTCAAGGAATTTGGTCCCGTAGTCCATGCTTTTATCACTAAAACATGCCACCTCCTATTATACTGGGGGAAGCGCTAACCAAATCTTATATGCTTAAATATAAACTTGTCCACAATTCTTTATTGTCTCCATTCTATTTTAATAATAAGATAAATTTAAAACAAGCCCAAAAAGCCTCTCTACTATCCTCCCCCCTTAGGTGATATTAAAGAGATTTCATATTTTCTTCATCATGCATACTGAGTGTCTACCTGGCACATCACAAGATCTAAACTTATAATCTTGATATACTGCCAACTTGTTATGCTTAGGGTAGAGAAAGCAAGACCCACAACTTCTATCACGGAGTACATAAAATTTCTCTTCTAAAAATCACATTTCTCATTTGGAATGATTCCCCCAATCCCTATCTTTTAAGATTTTATTGATTTGGGTGAATGAGTAAGAGAAAGAGAGAGAACAGGAGCAGCGAGGAGGGCTAGAGGGAAAGGGACAAGGAGGCTCCCCAATGAGTCGGATGTGGGCCTCCATCCCAGGACTTGGGATCATGACCTGAGCCAAAGGCAGATGCTTAACCAACTGAGCCACCCAGGTGCCCTTACTCCCCTTTTTTAACCTCTCACTGGTTTAGACCTCAATAGTTTTCCCCCTTCAGAAAACAGCAGTTAGTATCCCCATGGACAGAAATCAACGGTCCCCATGTCAAAGTTCTTTTAAGAATTATGTATGCTTATTTCATATTTTAATCATATGTTTCTCCAGGTGCATACGCCTAGATTCTTTTCCCTTCCACATGTTTACTGTCAAAGTACTCAGTTCAAATGAAAGAGAAAAGCATTCCCTGAGTGGCTCAGTCAGTATTCAGGTAATAGAGATAAATCCCTAAATATCCTTTTGTTATTCCAGACCAGTTCAGTGCAAAGCATCTTTCTATGGATTTATTTTCCCTGGTCTGTAGAATGCCTGCAAAACATGATCAACCTCACAGTTATAACCATTCTAAGGCATGTTGGCAACTCCTTGCTGTCACAAGGTTGACATTATTGCTATATTGCTTTGCCATCAATTGCTCATGATTGAAAGTCTTCATCTTTTATCATTTGATGCCTTACTGATACTTTGTAGGATATTTTGTTGTCTTCATAAATCCCTTATTTTAAGAACCTTTTGGATGATAATAGGATTGATAATCACATATTGCAAAAGTCACTTTTTCCCCCTCCTTTTTTGGGAGAGGATAGCTTTTTAAAGTCCTTGCAGAGTTCAAAACTCACATAATCCCAGTCACACTCTGACAAATGCTGGCTGGTGCTTGTGCCTTCCAGCTGAAGTGGTGCTCCCACGTGGAAACAACCTGGGCGCAGTCAACCCGTCACTCGACATGGACATTCTGCAGTTCTCAGGAATTTTTGAAATTTTAGACCCACATTGCTTTACGTTTTAGAATACAGTTTTCATGTTGTATGCTTTCAAGTTCCACAATCCAAATTAGAACAAATAAAAGCATACAGTATTTTATTCGGTCATTTATATTTATGGAAACAACTAAATTTTAATAAAACTGAATTTAGTTCTTTTCTGTACTTACCACTACCAAGAACGCATGTAAAGCTACTAGTTCCTAACACAGTGCCTAGAATACAGCTGGGGCTAAACAAATATTTATTGAAAAAAGTGAATGAATGAATGAAGTGTTATCACCTTACGATGTTCTTAAGATGTATTCTCCCTGGTTATAGAATAAATTTTTACATTCCAATCCTTTTAAACTTCTTGTAGGCTATACTATTCATTTTCTTGGCATCTGTACTGTTTCACCGAGAACATGTAACTTACATCCTTAGTATTATTGATTCTAACAGAATGGGTGTGAGTTGCCTGATGGAGGTGCCAACTAAAGCCCCTTTCTCTCTAAGACCACACAAGCAAAACTGAAGTTTCCAGAACAAAGTGGGGAAGGTGCTGTAGTTTTGCATTGCCTGGGCTGCACCAGGCAGGAAGGGCTTCCCAGCAATCCCTCCTGCTTCCAGAGCATGTCCCTCATGCTAAGTGATAAGTATGTTGAACACATCTTCTGTTTTATTCCCCGAACCACCTGCATAGAATGCCTTTCATTAATATTGTCCATTTTACATGTGAAGACAGAGACATGTAGAGAAGTTTATCCCAGGTTTGCAGCTAATAAATGACAGAGCTCAGACTGAAACCCTGGCTGCATCTTTAACCACTTTGTTCTACTGCCTTGTGAGACAAGTTTCTCAAAGAAATGATTGGGATGGGAGAGAAATCAAAATATCATTTTTTGAGTAATAAATATCATTCTGGGAAATTAGGATGATTAAAAACATGGAAAGGCAGGACAACTATTTTCAACTCTCTGAAAAGCTATCATGCATAAAAATTCATTAGATTTTTCAATAGAACACCCAGTATTAGATGTTACGATGGAGAATGGAAGTTTTAGGGTGAGCAATTCAATCTCAATATATGAGAAACACTAGTAATATCTACACCAAATAGATTAGAAGCTGCTTTGACAGGAAATAAAACTTCAAGAGGAGGCATGATGAACACTTGCAAAGATGATAAAGAATGGATTTATGGATGAAGAGCTGCACCAAATGGCCCTAATGTCCTTTTCAAACTAAAGATTTCATGATTCTGTGATTCAGCAGGAGCTAATAAAAAGAGGAAAGAGAGGAGAAGGGGGAAAGAACATGAACTTACCAGCTAGTTAAGAGCATCAATTATGCAACTTCTCACTTAACATTCATCCAGAGGTCAAGGCTGTCCATTTGGTCAAAATCATTATTTCCATCTTACATATAAGAAATAATATGCCCATCTCACAGATATGAAAACTGAGTCTTAGAGTATATAGATAATACGTCCAACACCATACTGCTGTATAATAGCAAAGACTGGATTGAACCTCTATTGTTTTTGACTATGAATAAAGGTCCTGAATGGAAGAAAACTATGGATATAAAACTACTGGAAGAGAGACAGAAAGACTGCTAAAAAATGATCAATGACACTTGTTATAGATGGTAAGGACCATCATGGGAGGTATAGGGACCACTGCAATGGGACTTTTACAGTGGAGGACAGATACTGGGCTCGATGCTGAATACAGCCCAAGCAAGTGAGAATTTATAGCTAGGGAGCATGGGTGGAGGTCAGTGGGTAGAAGATTGCTAAGAGGAAACACTAAGAGGTATGGGGATTCTGACTAGCCTGACCTAACAAGATACTTGCTGTAGACAAGCCAGGCAATCAGATACCACTGGTGTCTGAGAATGGAGGACCAATGTTGGAGAATGAAGAACCCGATCAGATATTGAGGGTTGCAGGATGTTCTGATTAAACTGACTCAGCAGGGTTCTTGCTCAAGTTGGATTTGATAAGGAAGTACAAAGATGAACTTAGAAAGCAGTCGGTGGGATTATGGGGCAGGAGGGAGACATAGAAATACTAACACAGCATACACCCCTGCCAGGAGGTCTTCACATTTGCTCTAAAGGTCAATGTTACTACTTCAAGTACATCCAGTTTTAGGCTGGATTTAGAGAAATTACATGTCTCAGAAGAGATTAGAGCTGGGCTGGGTGGCGTGGTGGGGGCATGCATGAGAGAATAATACATATATTTCCAATCTTTTAAATTTACCAGCCCATGACTAGAAGCACTGTGATGAATAGTGTCCATATAATTTGGTTGAACTGACTTCTTATGGGTAACGTGGAAGTCTTCATGGGCATTTGTATACATTCATTTCTTCAACAAGTGTGTTCTAATTGCTAAGTGTCCATCATTAGAAAAAAAGATGTAAATCCCTATCCTCATGGAGATTACATTTGAGAGTGGAGGAGGACACTCACGTATAAATAAATTCCATAACATACTGAGAGACGTGCTGTGGAAAAAAAGAACAGAGCATGACAAATGGGTGAGGAAGTTGGAAATGAGATTTCATCTTTAAGTCTAGGTGCTGAGAAAGGCATCTGAGTGAAGGCTTGCAGCTGGGGAACAAAATGAGCTGTGCAAACATTTAAGGGCACATCATTCTAGAGGGAGGAATAGCCAAGGCAAGGACCACAAGGAAGGAAACAGGGTCATGTGTTCTAAAACAATGACGTAGATAGGCGGAAAGAGAGAGGAGGTCAGGGTGTAGCAGGAGACGAGCTGATGTAGGACCTCGTAGACTACTGTAAGGCCATTAACTTCTACTCCACATGCAATGGGAAGCTACTAGACAGTTTTGAGTGTAGGAGTGGAATAATCTAACTTACATTTTAAAATTGTAAAATAGATACCAAAATATCCCAGCATGTTCATGAGAAATGGATAGTCTACTAGAGGTGCCATAAGGAGATAAGGAAGAGGATTTCTATTGCATATCACATTGAAGAAATATATTAAGATTCCCTTAGCTCATCTCCAATTGCCCTAAAAAATTATTCTTTCTGCTGGTAACACCATCTCTCTGCCCTCTTCCTGACACAGCTGCCAAAACTCTTTCCTACTCTCCTCAGCTCTTGTTTTCCATTTCTGTACCTTACTCGACAAAACAGTGCTCTCTAATTAACTCCAGAATGAACTTATATTTTTTTCTCAAGCATGCCCTTGAAAGCCTCCACTTCTTACCCTAATTTATCAAAATGTTCCCCCAAGAACACCAGGTCCCCCCATCAAAATAATTTTGCTGCTAAAAAAAATAAAATTTTCTCCATATTGTTATTTTTATGCTGACTCTTCTTAAAATACACTAGACTAAACTTGAAATTATTTTTTTTTTTTAGTCTTAGGGATTGGGGTCTTTCTCGAAGTAAGTACTTTAGCATGTGTTGGCATTCATACCTTATTTCAGAAAAAGATAAGATCGTGGGACATGTTGAAATAGCAGAACACCGAACTGAAGGTGAAGTAAAGGAGATTTCATTTCCACTTTCCAACATTGGACCATACGTTCCTGAATTAGCCACAAACAGACCTGCCAGCCTTGGTTTGATTGAGAGGCTGGTGCTGTGGTAGAACTGTAGAGAATAAGATCTTGTGACCTATTTATTCAAAACTGTATTTGCCATTAGTTAAAGCAAAGGCTCCAGAAGTCAAGAGACTGGAATAGGAAGAAGGGTGGTTGGGCTAGCTGCCCACAAGAAGGAAAGGTGAAGTTCTGAGTGGGTGGGGATGGAAAGTCAGGCTTTGCCATTTTGCCCAAGGCTTACCCCTCTGAGTAGAGTTAGGGGCTGTGAAAACCAGAAGACTCCATAGTACCAAGTTCTTTCCCTTACTCTTTGCAAAGGTAAGACCATCAGCAGGAATAACAACTTCCAACAAGTCTTCATTGTAACAGAATGTCCTCCATGGATCACACAAGATTACCAACAATATATATATTAACAGAGATTTCCAGTCTTTATTCGAGACAAGTAATGACTCTAGAAAAATCCATTATTCACAATTACTCCAAAATGCAGCCAGTGCCCTAGAGCCCTGCTGCCCAAAGTATGAAATTCATGCCAGTAACATCAGCATCACCCAAAACATTTGAAGTGCAGAATCTTGGACTGTACCCCAGGCCTAACAAATCAGTATATGATTGTAACGACATCCCCAAGTGGTTTTTATGAACATTAACATTATGGAAGTAGTGTCTCAGAGCAATTATTCTTAAACTTTGTACATAAGAATCTCCTAGAGAGGTTTTAAAACAGCCTTAGTGCAGGTGGCTTAAGATCATATACTTCAATTATCAGAATTTTAAAAAAAATCCTTGAATGGGGGCACCTGGGTGGCTCAATGGGTTAAAGCGTCTGCCTTCAGCTAAGGTCATGATCCCAGGGTCCTGCTCTCTGCTAGGCGGGGAGCCTGCTTCCTCCTCTCTCTCTTTGCCTGCCTCTCTGAATACTTGTGATCTCTGTCTGTCAAATAAATAAATAAAATCTTTAAAAAAAATCCTTGAATGATTACAAAATGCAAACAAGTTTGAGGATCAGTGTCTTAAAAATGGTAATATTTGCATTCAAATGGAAATGTATTCCAAAGTTTGTATTACTGATCACCACTCAAGTTTTCCTGATAAGTTAGAGATCAAGAAATCAATAATTCCTATCATACAAAATTCTAACTTAAATTTCCAAATTCTAATGATACTAAATTTCTAGAATTCTGATGACATTAATTTTAATTTGCAATAGATCTATAACTGACAAATGGTCAGAGAAATCCAGAAAGACTGCTGAGTTTCTCTACTCAGAAATGTTAAGGATTCTTTGTTTTTAAATACTGTTTATAGTTCAAGGGTGTTTTTTCAATTGGATGATTTCCTCTTCCTTATTTCTCAAATCATTACTCAATAAAAGAGATAAAGAATGTTAAGTATGTTCAATATTTCCAGGCATGATTATCAGAAATGTTTTGCAAGTTAGCTTCAGGAGCTGAAAGGATTTCTCAATAGCAGGTGATACTTTTGTTGAATCAACAAGATTGACTGGTCTCATGGTTGTGTTTAGTGAGTCAATCATTTTCACTACACAATGGATAACATTGAAAGGAAATGTTCTTTTATTCATTGGAAGGCTATTTTGTGATATTAAGAACAAAGTAAATCAACTCTCCGTAGAACCAGAGTCAATCTTCCAAAATGTAATACATCCATTAGCAGAAAAAAAGCGTGTCAGATAAGAAAGAAATTGGCTAGATTGGTTGAAATAACTCTTTAAAATTAAGTTTACATATTAAAGGGAAGATAAAAGGAGTAAGTGCTTCGCTTTTTAAGACACAAATACCTTCTGATTTTCAGCTTTTTCACTTTTCAATTCTTACATTTTTAGCACTTCTGTTTATGAGCCCCAGAAAATAAATTCAAACTGACTTGAAAAGAAGATGTATTTATTGGTGCATATAATTAAAATATTAAGGGGTTCTGGCTTCAGGCATTGCTGGATCCAGATGCTGATTATGCCGGAGTTAGTCTTTTTCTATCTCTAGGCTAAGCTTTTTCTCTGTGCTGCCTTAACTTTTACTTTTCACTGAATAATGGGCCATTATGTCCAATAAACTCACAGTATACATTTCATTGTCTTGCTCTGTTTCAGTCACCCATCGCCAAATCTGATTGCTTGGTGAAGGAGATGCTTCTTTTTTTTTTTTTTTTTAAGATTTTATTTATGTATTTGTCAGAAAGAGAGAGACTGAGCACAGGCAGACAGAGTGGCAGGCAGAGACAGAGAGAGGAGCAGGCTCCCTGCCGAGCAAGGAGCCCGATGTGGGACTCGATCCATGTGGGACTCGATCCCAGAACGCTAGGATCATGACCTGAGCCGAAGGCAGCCGCTTAACCAACTGAGCCACCCAGGCGTCCCAGGAGATGCTTCTTGGCAGTGTCTCTGTTCTGTGCTCAACCTATGGAACTGGAGACAGAGCTAACTCTGTTTAAGCTATATAAATTAAGAAGAGAGGATGGTAGCTCCCTAAATGATAGTAAAAATACTGATGTCAGAAAAGGGATTGGGGATGCTGGAGAGGCAAACGAAACACTGTGAAAGTCTCCTACATGATTTGCCTCTAAAAGAGTTGCATATTATAGCAATTATTTTTGAGAAGTCCAGGAGAAATAGGCTTAGAGAACCATCAAATTATTCACCATTATTTATATCCTGTGGCATAGGCTTTCAACACACGTATGTTGAATCAACTCCAATTTAGGAAAGAAAAAGTGTCTGAAGTTTCTAACCATGAATCCCAAAGCACTATGGCCCATAACAGGAAATTCAGGATACAAGAGAGGGTGAGACAACCAGGCGCACTATGGTAATCCTTACTCGATACGTGTTTTCTTCCTTTTGTTGACTGTGTTGTTGTATTGTGAAATCCATCTTTTTTGAGGATGGCCAAGTGCTAATAAGTTACATGCACTACTCCTTTATCCATGCATTGTTGTGTTCAGGGTTTTTAAGTATCCTAACAAAGAAAATCAGGTCTGTATGGATCAAGATTTTATTTTCCAAAATGAAATACATTCAGGAGGAGGTAGACCAGGACTTCAAGGTGGGTTACTAAGACTCAACAGATAGCTTCTCTTTATTTCTTTATATACTTGCTCCCAGAAATTCAGGGTGGATTTTAAGACAGCAGCCATGTGACTAAAATGGAACGTATATCTAATTCTCAGATTTACATTGCATATTTTTTAAAGATAAGCAAAAAAGGGAAAAGGCTTCTACCACTGAGTTATATAAATAGGATTGCTGAAAGAAATAGTTCAGAAACCCTCAAAGACATTTATGAGGAAACTATTTCTTCCAGTGATTTATGGATGTACAAAGCAATACAGTAAATAGATGTATAGATATTTTGTCTTTCTTCTGCTCACCCTACACCAAGAATTAGAATATCAGCCTTTATTCAGACTTGTCAACTTGCCAACCTAGGAAATTCACAGTGTAGTATCATTTTAAAAAATGAGCCATAGATGCTTTAAAGTAGGATCTCATGGAGCACCGAGTATTACACACAAACAATGAATCATGTAACACTACATCAAAAACTAATGATGTACTGTATGGTGACTAACATAACACAATAAAAAATAAATAAATAAATAAATAAATAAATAAAGTAGGATCTCATGACCTCAGCACTATTAACATCTTGAGCCAGATAATTCACTGTTGTGGAGGACTGTCTTGGGCACTGTATAGTATGTTCAGGAATATCCCTAGTTTCTACCCCTTAGGTGTAGAAGTAGCCCCACATTTTCAGGACAACCAAAAATGGCTCAGACATTGTCAAATGTCCCCAAAAGTGTAAAAATTTTTCTGATTGGAAACTACTGCTTTAAATAAAAAATGAAAATATTGAAGTTCACAGAATGCTTTCTATCAAAATAATGCTAAAGCCGTAATCCAGAGTATACATATTTTGTTTCTTTTGACCCTTAAATTCTGGAATTGTAACAAATATTTATTTGCAATTAACAATAAACCTATTTTTTAAAAGGTATGAGAATAAAATCCCAAACTGCAAAATATGAGAACATTCCTTGCTACGTAAACCTTCAAAGGTAAAGAAAAGAGGCCTGTCGCTTAAAGTGGTGCTGGATAAACCTGCTTATTTAAATGAAAATTCTTCTTTTCCACTTCCCTTCTGATTTCTACTGGTCACTATAGTAACAAGAACAGGAGAGACTCAGAACCAGGACACATGCTCTCCAGCATGACAAGTTCAGTTTAAATCTAGACCAGCAATGTAACAACAAAAAACCCCATGTCTGTGAAACCCAATGATTACATATATACCATCAACACACTTCACTATGGCATTCTGAGAGTGACTCAGCTCAACATTACTAATCATCAGGGAAATGCAAATTGAAAACACAATAAAATATCACTTCACCCCTGTCAAAATGGCCATTATTTTTTTTAAAAAAAAAGGAGAGATAACAAGTGCTGGTGAGGATGGAGAGAAAATAGGGACCTTTGTGCACCACTGGTGGGAATGGGATGTAATCTTGTGCAGCTACTATGGAAAATGGTATGGAGGGTCCTTAAAAAATTAAAAATAAAAACACCACATCATACGGCAATTACACTTCTGGAACACTAACTCAGAAAAACATCTGCACCCCTATGTTCATTGCAGCATTATTTACAATAGCCAAAGTATGGGAGTACCATAAATGGATACATAAATAAAGAAGATGTGGCACTATACATCTGTTTCTACAGCAGACAGACAGACAGACACACACACAGTCATTAAAAATGAATTAAATCTTGCCATTTGCAGCAACATGGTTGGACGTGCAAGGTATTATGCTAAATAAAATAAATCAGACAGACCAATACCCTATGATCTCACTTATGTGTAGAATCTAAAATACAAAACAAACCAATAAACAAAATGAAACAAAACCTCCTAGGTACAGTGAACAGAGGGGAGTGGGGTTAGTGATGGTGAAATGGATGGAAAGGATCAAGAGGTAAAAACGTCCAGCTAGAAAATAAGTACGTCATGAAGATATGATGTACAGTATAGGGAATATAAGCAATAATATCGTATTAACTTTATACGGTGACAGATGGTAGCCAGACATTACAGTGATCATTTTGTAAAGTATATAAATGGCAAATCACTATGTTATCCACCTGAAACTAATATAATTTTGTATGTCAACTATTCTTTTTTTTTTTTTAAGAGAGAAAACCCTTGTATTCTTAAGAGTGAGAAAAACTCAAACCTTTTCATTAAGGTATCACTTTGTCAGTTTCTCCTGGGTGTTTTGGATCCCTTGAATATATAATATCTTTCCTTACCTTTTGAAGAATCTTTTGCTTATAAGATAGAGTGACAGGTGTCTCCAATGATAGGGAGTGAACAGAATTTTGAATACTTAGATATAGGCTGGAATACTTATAGGATCCGTGTAAGAAACTGGCATAAGATCACTAAAGAAAAAAAAACAAAACAAAAAACTCTTCTCTAATGGGATATTTCTTTTTTTGTTGTTGTCCTATCAAAGTTTAAAAAATATTGTTAGAATTGTATTTAGAGCCAAAGATATGTTTCAAAATTGGAATCACAAAGTGCAAAAGAGAAACAATGAGTTGTTTCCCATTGGAATTAAAAGTCATTGTGTGGGATATATTATTTCCTGATTTTTATCATTGCAGACTATTAAAATGATGCTTACGGTTTTCTTTTCCTAGACTTTGCTATAGCTAAACCTCAGTTTAAAGAGCTTGAGGATTGAATTTCTTATTTTTATAAACTTCAACTTCTAAAGGTGACTTCAATATATCTATGGATTAGTCTTTATGTAGAATCAAATCGAACACTTTTGAGCAAGTGACTACTTTTAAAAATTCTCAAAAAAAATGAGACACAATGTATAAATATTTGGTTATTTAACTATATCCCTTTATTTTTTTATTTCTTTTCAGCGTAACAGAGTTCATAGTTTTACACCACACCCAGTGCTCCATGCAATGCGTGCCCTTCACAATACCCACCACCAGGCTCCCCCAACCTCCCACCCCCCGCCCCTTCAAAACCCTCAGGTTGTTTTTCAGAGTCCATAGTCTCTCATGGTTCATCTCCCCCCTTTTTAAGTTGTGAGGTACTCAAGGACAAATCTACACAGTGGCAGAGAAGACTAGTTTTCTCTTTTATTTCCTTTTCATGATTAAACCATCTCCACCTCACATATTAAAAGACCCAAGCTGGCTAGCTAGAGTACATTTCTAAACCTACCTTTAAGTCACATGCAACTAGCTTCTTACCAAGGGATCGTGAGGATAAGTGATATTGCAACATCCCTCACATCCTTTAAAGAAAATCGCCCGCCCTCCATTTTCTCCTTCCTCCTTTTAATGAGCTAGAACATGGGTGATGGGGTGAGAACCCAGAATCAACCATGTAGGGACAGAACAATATTTTAAAGCAGGGGCTGGCAACCTATGGCCCATGAGCCAAATCCAGTCTGCCACCTGCTTTTGTCAATAGCTTTATGAAGGCACAGGCACACCCATTCTTCACTCCATGCTGATGGATGCTCTTGTACCACAACGGCAGAGTCACAGAGTTGTGTCAGAGACTATACAGTCCTTAACGTCTCAAATATAAATCCTCTCTGACATCTTATGGAATAAGCTTTGCCAGCAGCTACCTGAAAGGATGGTGGAGGAACAAGAAAGAAAGTAGAGTATCTAAACCCATGAATGGCCTTGTGGAGGAAAACTACCTTTCCATTGTGGACCAGTTGCCTACTTCTCAACTGCTATCAGGGAGAGAAACAGCTGTTAGCCTTTCTGAGCCACTGGGTTGTAGGGATTAGAAAACACTGCACAGTAGCTTAGGGTACAAGCTGAGTTCTTACAACAAACTAATAACATGTACCTAACCCGTTTTTGTGTCGCAGAGGTGCTATATAAGTGTACACTGAATTAACCTGTTGGAAGAAAACTCTTCCATAAAGTTTGATGACATTAACAGCATAGACTTATGATATATATATATATACATACACATACATATGTATATATATATATATAATATATCAAATGTTATAAATAGGGCTGAGTATTACATGAAGCAGCATGGATTTTTTTATTCATATATGAATTTAATTTTAGAAAGAATTTCAGAAAGAATTGTAACCATGTATTCTTTAGAATGTGTGTTTATTAAATGAAAACTGGAGACAAGAAGGGATAGGTTCAAATCTAAGCTTTCCCGCTGCTAGGTATGTGTTCGGAATTATTACATGTAAAATGGGATTATCATTATCAACCTTTGTGGATTACTGTGGGATAAATGAGACATCATAATGTATTTAACAAAAAGTAGGTGCTTCTTTAGTAATCTTTGGAAACAACACGGCATTTGGATTTGAGTTTGGCTGCTGTATCCAAAACAAAGTAACAGTGGATCAATCAAGTATCATAAAAGAAGTACTCTAAGACTGTAGTCATTGATCTCCAGTGTTGAGGATCCAATACCCTTCTATCTTTGTATGTCATCAGGCATAAGAGATGGCTTCTATTCTGTGGTCTGTAATAGATATCCCAGATCCTACCATGTTCACTTTTCCAGCAACTGAAGAAGTTGCTGTGCTTTAAGGTCATGACCCAGGAGTTGAGCAGGTCACTTTCTGTCTTAGTCTGTTGGAGTGGCTTTAAGGAACTCCCACAGACTGGGTAGTTTATAACCAAAAGAACCTTATTTCTCACAGTACTGGAGGCTGGGAAGTCCAGGATCAAGCTGCCAGCTTGGTCAAGTTCTGGTGAGGGTTTTTTCTCTGCCTCACAGTAAACATCTCCTCCCCATGTCCTCACAGAGTAGAAGACCGAGAGATCCAAGCAAGGGATCCCTGTGAGGGTCTGTTTTATAAGAGCACTAATCCCATGCATGAATGTTCCACTCTCATGACCCAGCACTTCCCAAAGGCCCCCATCTCCTAAAACTATCATCTTTACATGTTATGGTTTCAACCTATGAATTCTAGAGGAACACACACATTCAGACCATAGCACCTTTCCTTCACATACCTTTGCCAGCATTGTTTTGTGCGTCTCCATGGGTTTGAAAGAGCAGCCAGCAAGTCTAATCTATCGCTGGGTGGTCAAGCACCCAATGCCAGATCGGCAGCTCTGTTACTAAAGAAGGATGGAAGGGCTATGTGAAGCTACCAGCGTTTCTTGCCACAAACATTAACCTAGGTGAAAATGTGAATTTTACATCAATTGACTATTTGATATTTCTCCATTATCTTTCTTTCTAGATCACTGAGCCATAAAATTACATGCATATGCTGAGAACTGTATCACACATCAGATAGTTAAGATGTAAAATCCCCATGAGGACAGCCAAAGGCAGATGTACTCACCTTTCAGGGTATATGGCAAGGTTGTTAGATTAAAATTAACCCTTGAATGGCTCCAGAAGAAATTGGTGAATCGTTGATTCAAGGAGTATGGACAGAGCAAAAAATCCCAGAGGCTATAGGATGGGGGATGTTATACACTTACAACTGAGCCAGGGTAGGGGACCCCAAAGAAGTAATATGGGTCCAAAAAGAAAGCCCTGAGCTGTGGGAACACAGTATGGCTCTGAAAAACAGTGGAAACCCCTTTAGGAATTTAGACAGACATCTTGTGAGATGCAAAGTAAAAAATGGCTTTTGTTCTTAAAAAAATTAGTCACATTGGCAGTTGCAGAGCTAACATAGGTGAGAGAATTAAACAACAAGGTTGGGGGGGCATGATTAAGTACTGAATTCAGCAGTATTTATAAGAGATTTTTTAAGTGTCTCTGGCTGACAGACTTGTGAAAAGTGAGTCAGGAACAAACTAAGGGTTGCTGGAGGGGTCGGGGGTGAAAGGGAGAGGGCAGCTGGGTGATGGACATTGGGGAGGGTATGTGCTATGGTGGGTGCTGTGAATTGTGTAAGACTGATGACTCACAGACCTTACTGCTGAAACAAATAATATATTAATTTAAAAAAAAAAAAGTGAGTCAGAGAGAGTACCAGTCACATACACACTAATCCCCGGGCTAGGCACTGGTTTTAATGCTATTTTAAAAATCCATAACATCCTCCAAAATACAGATTCTGGGTTTCTGTCACGGAAGTTCTTTTTATTATTATTATTATTATTATTATTATTATTATTAACATATAATGTATTATTAGCCCCAGGGGTACAGGTCTGTGAATCGCCAGGTTTACACACTTCACAGCACTAACCATAGCACATACCCTCCCCAATGTCCATAACTCCACCCCCCTCTCCCTACCTCCCTTTCTCCCCCGCAACCCTCAGTTTGTTTTGTGACATTAAGAGTCTCTTATGGTTTGTCTCCCTCCTGCTCCCATCTAGTATCATTTATTCTTTTCCTACCCCTCCAAACCCATGTTGCTTCTTGACTTCCTCATATCAGGGAGATCATATGATAGTTGTCTTTCTCCGATTGACTTATTTTGCTAAGCATAATACCCTCTAGTTCCATCCACGTTGTCGCAAATGGCAAGATTTCATTTCTTTTGATGGCTGCATAGTATTCCACTGTATATATATACCACATCTTCTTGATCCATTCATCTGTTGATGGACATCTAGGTTCTTTCCATAGTTTGGCTATTGTGGACATTGCTGCTATAAACATTAGGGTGCACGTGCCCCTTCGGATCACTACGTTTGTATCTTTAGGGTAAATACCCAGTAGTGCAATTGCTGGGTCATAGGGTAGCTCTATTTTCAACTTTTCTATTTTCAACCTTTGAACAAAAATCAATTGCTGAAACATTCATTGAATACAAAGTAATGTGACCTGCTCTGTAATGTGACTGAGGTATAGCTGTGGCATTGAAGATGATTTTGAAAGATGGCAGTAGCAGGAAGTAGCCTCCTATACAGGTGACATTTATGCCACATGATATCATTATGCTCACATGGAGATGCCACGATGAGCAAGGCAGGCTGGACTGAGTTCTTTCCAATTGAGAGCAGATTTACGGGCAAGGAAGGATTTTTAAAAATCTCTTGAAGGAAGCAAAGATTTTAAGAATCATTATTGGTGGCATGGAAAAGCAAGGCGATGCAACAGGAACTCTGCATTTGAAAGAAAAGGAGGAAAGAAATATAGAAAATATTTGGGAAAGAAACACATGTAATGGGTTCTATACAAAGGTCTGTCATATGTTTATTCCACTAAAAGAATTCTGTTAATTAAGCCCCCAAACTTTGTCTCTTTTCTGTCTCCTCCTCCAACCACAGGGCCAGCACCTCATGCTAAGCATCCACGACTTTGTCATCTTCTACCCAGCAACCATCATGGCCTCCTGTTGGATCCCACTCTGACCTTGTGATCCATTCTCCACATGGTGACCTGACTTCTTTCAAAATGCAAACTCTGTTTGCATTTTTTCTTTCCACCTTCAAACCCTTCAATGGCTTCCTAACATGAATAGGAGAAAATCTCGGGTTTTTCAAACTGTGAGGCTTCCAAGACCTGACCCTGTCCAAACTCCAGTCAAATTCACCTCCACCTTGTGTCTGCTCAGCACGCTCCCACCACACTGCATCCTTTCCCCTTCCTGCCTCAGAACTCCTGAGCATTCAGTTCCTGCCTCTAGACACTAATTTATTGAGCAAATTACCACTCATTCTTTAGGTTGCATTTTAGATGTCACTTGCTCACAAAACTCTTCCCTCCAATCTCAGCTGGGTTTCTTTGTTAAAATGCCTCACTCTTCCCTTATCCTTTTGTAGGATGTGTCCCAGTTTGTAGCATGTGTGATCACTGTCTAATGTTTGTCTCCGTCATGACTGTTAAATTCCCTGAGAGTGGAGACCACGCTGATCTTTCAAATCCCTTGCCCTCAGTGACAGACACTCAAAAGGTAGTCACTGAGTAAATGTACTAATGCAGGCATGACTGAGCAAATGATCAAGGACTTTCATCAAAAATGCAACAAACATTTTTAAAGCCTCCTGATGTTTTATGTTCACAATGTGTTAAGACCCAGTGAAACAACCACATTTGTGTTGTAGGGTTTCTGAGGGCAAAGTAAATAGAATTCAAGCAGGTAAGTGAAAAGACAGATTTTTATTATTACACTGCTAGTAAAAAAAAAATGATAATAATAGATCATAAAATACATACTTTAAGCTCTGTCTAAACAGATTATACATTATCTAATTTATGCCCCATACAATGGTGACTCTTACTATCCCTCTTAGTAGGGAAAGCAAGGTACAGAGCTTTGACATGACTTCCTCTAGAGTGCCCAGTCTGTAGGATTGGGTGCACAGCCCGTAGGAGTGACACATGTTCATACTGTCTCTCACTTAGTTTGACTGTCCATATATGTAACAGGATGGAATTATAAGTATATTAACTTGATAGCAGTTTCTCTGAAATTTTAGGTTTTTACTCTCTCATGTTTCCTTTACTACAGTTAAAATATGATCTAATTAATAGTAAGAAACAAAACCACAGACTTTGAATACAATGAGATAAGGCCCACAAAGTATAGTTGACATGTAAAAATGTAAATCTGTTATGTTAATTCTTTGAGACCATGGAGCATTCAATCATTTAGTTTTGCTGTTTTAAAGCCTGCTTGGTAAATTCCTATTTTTGAAAGTACTAATGTTTCTTATAAAATGATATCATTTCTTACCCTGCACAGCAGTCTTTGGGGCCCAAAATTATGGCATTACTTTAGAGGGGAAAATGTCTGTTGGTAGATTAGTAATTATATCTGATGGATCTTGGTATAAAATAGAACTACTTGAAATAGTAAAGACTATTATGGTAGGACATAATGTTATTTTTAATGCAGTACCTTGGAATAGCTTTTACTCTCTAAACCATGTTCCCCCCCCCAATATACATGAACCTAAAATTTTATGAGGTAGAATTAGTCTCTGCTACATCTTATCCTTACATTTATTTGAGGCAATACTTCCCATGTTACTAAACAATGAAGGCAAACAAGTTTTTAGATCCAGTTTGTGTTAAAATAATCCTAATCAATATCTCCTAGGTTTCCATATGATAGTTAATTTTTCATTAAATGCATCAACTTGTTTCTTCTGAATGACATAATTTATATACCATTTTAAGTGACCTAAATGCAAAAAAAAAATTTTTTAACTTTCTCTTTTAACTATTTACACTTCTTTTTAGATGCTAAGAAATGTGTTCTTAAGTTTAGTATGCACACATACACATACACATAGACATACACACCCTCCATGTGTAATACATATGTGTAATATGCCTAATAGCTAAGACCATGAGCTGTAAATAAAGATTATCTGAATTTTAGTCCTTACTCCACTGTCTATTAACTTTGTGACTCTGGGGTTGAGTAAATTCACTTATAACATGGGGTAATAAAATTATATATCTGGCAGAGTTTTTGCAAGGATTAAATGTGGTAAGACAAATTCACTTTTAACAGAGGGCCTTGCCTAGGTATGTGGTAAATAAATGGTACCCATTGTGATATAATTATAGAATATTTGGGCCTGTTATCACAGAACTTAACAATCATTTGGATGAAAAGTAAAATATTCTCAAGCCTTTTATTCTATACTATTTGAAAAAATGTAGATGTATTCACAAAGAGAATTTCTGATTTGTGCTGAGAGGTTCATTTAAAGTAGCACGATTTCCCTTGTTCTACTGTATCTCTCATTTTGCTTCATTTTTACCTTGTGATATTGAAGGAAAACAGTGGTAAATAACATTTCAACACTCAGTGAATCTGTCTAACTATCTAATCTCAATCCATCACTTTCCACTCTTAGTGAGAAATCAAAAGCATTCTAACAAAACAATACTGACGATGAAGAGTGATACTTTCCCCTCTCAAGTAGAAAAGATTTAAGCAAGCAAGAATATAAATCGGTATGCAGGGCAGGGTCTGAGCTTGGGTTTTACCAATTGGCACACTTGAACTGAGATTTTGGCATATGGAATTTTCATTTGAGCAACAAAATGCATCTAATTGTGTAATTTGCATTCCTTAACTAATGCATATGAAAAGCAAGAGTAAATAGAGCACATTTTAATTTTTGAAGTGAAAAATATGATTGGCTCTTAAAAGGTACTTATCTTCCAAGAATCTTCTTGGCTTAACTTATAGCTACAGAGAGCAAATCGGTTGTTGCCAGAGGAGGAGGGTTAGGGGTATAGGCACAGTAGGTGCAGGAGGTCAAGAGGTATAAACTTTCAGTTATAAAATAAATAAGTCATGGGGATGTAATGTATAGCCTGGTGAGCACAGCTGATAATACTGTACTGCATAATTGAAAGTTGCTAAGAGTAAATCTTAAAAGATGTCATTACAAGGAAAAATAATTTTGTATGGGTGCCTGGGTGGCTCAGGTGGTTGAGCGGCTGCCTTCGGCTCAGGTCATGATCCCGGACTTCCGGGATCGAGTCCCGCATGGGGCTCCCAGCTCCTTGGGGAGTCCGCTTCTCCCTCTGACCTTCTCCTCTCTCATGCTCTCTCTCACTCATTCTCTCTCAAATAAATAAATAAATAATCTTAAAAAAAAATAATTTTGTAACTTTGTAAGGTGATGAATGATAACTAGATTTACAGTGGTGATCATTTCAATGTATACAAATGTCAAACCATTATGTTGTACCCCTGAAACTAATTTAATATTAAATCTCAATTATACCACAATAAAACAACAACAACAAAAGGAGAATCTTCTTGGCCAAGAGTATATTAATGAAATTGTTAGGTATAATAAGATACTGGGATGTTAGCAATAGATCATACAAGACAAGAGCTCTGAGATATTTATGCCTTCCGTGAATATTTATATATGCATTTCATACAATAATGATGATGATTTTCAATTCTTAAATCTACCTCTCCTAAATTATCTTTTACTACCAAGTTTAATTCTTTAATATTGAGTGAATTAATAATGGGCTAATAGAGTAATGCTAGAAGGTTTAATTTTTGCCTCTTGTCTAAATCAGGCAAATACAATATTTAACATTTGAAGAATGTAAAGAGTGTAAGAATCCTGTTGTTTTTACTGTGGCACTTAAGGCAAAATGGAAAGTATGTCTCAAAGCAACTTTTCGATATTTTCATTTCAAAAATTTCATACAGATATATTCAGTCATTCCTTTTTTGCATGAATATTTATTGAAATATTTACTGCATGCCAGGGATTTGCACACATATATTTAAGATATTGATATCTCCTCCCTTACTTATGATGCACAATAATGTAGAACAAGTTGCTAACTTCACAATAACCATTTTATCCTTCTTCCTTGACTGAAACAACGTGCCCATCTTAAAAACTTCTCTTCCTTGGTTCCATTGCACAGAGGGGTGCCCGTGCAAATAAACTCCAGCCCATGAGAAGTAAGTGGAAGTAAATGAATGAAGTTTCCAGCAAAGCTCTTTGTAAAGAAAGTTCAGTAAGCAAGAACCTTTGCCCTTGGCCCAGTCTTCTACCTACTACCTACACTGTTTGTGCATGTGTGTATGTAATGAAGAGAGCTCTATCCCAATGTTTTTGTGGAACTACTTTATCAGACTTTCACTTCTGGACTTACTACACAAGAGAAAATTTGACTTGAATATTCTTTAAGACATTCTTATTTGGGTTTTATGTTATAAAAATCTATTTTTGAGGGGTGCCTGGGTTGCTCAATCATTAAGCATCTGCCTTTGGCTCAGGTCATGATCCAGGGTCCTGGGTTCAAATTCTGCATCAGGCTCCCTGTGAGAAGCTTGCTTCTCCCTCTCCCACTCCTTCTGCTTCTATTCCCTCTCTCATTGTGTCTCTCTCTGTCAAATAAATAAAATCTTTTTAAAAAATATATTTTTAATATTTTTTAAACAAGATTTTATTTATTTATTTGTCAGAAAGAGAAAGAAAGAGAACAAGCGAGAGAGTGTCAGGCAGAGGGAGAAGAAGGATTCCCGCTGAGCAAGGAGCCAGATGCGGGACTCTGTTCCAGAACCTAAGCCAAACTGGGCCAAAGGCAAATGCTTAACCGACTGAGCCGCCCAGGCATATACATTTAAAGACATTCTAGAAATAACATTTAAGAATGCACATTCTGAAGTTCATTTTAATAATGAATTACACAAGTTATTTAAGTTCTATAAATTTGTTAGGGAGTATAAGATCTTAAAAGCATACTGCACATGAGAGAAAACTCATAGATAGTATTATACTCACTAGTGAAAGACTAAAAGCTTTTTTTACTAAAATTAGGAACAAGGCAAGGATGCTTACTTTCATCATTTTTATCATCAGAGTATTGAAAGTTTTAGTCAGAACATTTAGCAAGAGAAAGTAATAGAAGAAATCCAAATTGAAAAGGAAGAAATAAAATTATCTCTGTTCACAGACACCTTGATCTTATCTGTAGAAATCCTAGAGATTACACACATACGTACATACACACAAACCACAAACTATAAGAGCTAATAAACAAAGTAGTATGTTAGAAAATCAACACAAAAACCAGCTGCACTTTTATACACACCAGTGAAAAAAGACAGTTAAGAAAAAAATTGAATTTACAGTAGCATCAAAAAGAATAAAATAATTAAGAATAAATTTAGAAAGGCAAAAGACTTGAATATTAGAAACTACAAAACATTACTGAAAGGAGTTAAAGACCTAAGTAAATGAAAATGTATTAATACTCATTAAAGATGATAATACAACCCAAATAATCTATAGATTCAATACAATCTCTGTCACAATTCTGATGCTTTTTTTTTCTTTTTTGCAGAAATAGAAAAACTCATGCATCATTTCATGTGGAACCTCAAGGGATCCCAAGTAACAAAGCCATCTTGAAAAAGAACAAATTTGGAGGACTCACACTTCCTAATCTCAAAACTTTATATAGTTACAGCAATCAGAAGGGTATGGTACTAACATAGGACATATAAACCAAGAAAATAAAAAAGATCCCAGAAATATATGTTCAGGTGAATGTTTAATTGATTTGCTATATCAGTACCAAGACCACTCAATGGGGATAGACGTTCTTTTTAACAAGGAAAAGTGGATATTCACATGCAAAGGAATGAAGTTGAATCCTTAACTTATGCCACATACAAAATTTAATTCAAAATGGATCAAACACCTAAACTTAAGAGGTAAAACTATTGAAGTTTTTGGAAGATAATATAGGAAAAATCTTCATAAGATTGAACTGGATAATGATTCCTTGGATTTGACACCAGAAACACAGGCATCAAAAGACAAAACTGATAATTTGGACTTTATCAAAATTTAAAATCCTTTGTGCATCAAAGGAAACTATCAAGAGAGTCAAAGTCAACCCACAGAATGGGAGAAAATATATGCAAATCATGTATCTGATAAGGGATTATTATCCTGATATATTTTTTAAAACTCTTAACTCAACAACAACAATAAAAAAAAAACAAATAACCTAATTCAAAAACAGCCAAAGGACTTGAATAGACCTTTCTCTAAAGAAGATACACAAATGACCCACAAACACATGAAAAGATGCTAAATATCACTGGTCATTAAAGAAATGCAAATCGACTCCACAATGAGATACCACTTCACATCTATTAGAATAGTTATTATTTTAAAAAGAACATAACAATGTTGTTGATGATATGGAGAAACTGGAACCCTCGTAACTCACTGGTGAGAGTGTAAAATGGTGTGGCTACTAAGAAAAAGAGTTTGATGGTTCTTCAGTTCAATGCAACTACCATATGACCAGCAATTCCACTTCTAGATATATGCCCCCAAGAAACTGAAAGCAGGGATTTAAACAGATACTTGCATACCAATGTCCATAGCAGTCCTGCTCAAATAACTGAAAGGTGGAAGTAACCCAATTGTCTATCAACAAAGGGATGGATAAATAAAATGTGATATGCATACTTGTACAAATAGTACACACAATGGAATAATATTAAGCCTTAAAAGGGAGGAAAACTCAAACACATGTTACGACATGGATGAACCTTGAAAATATGTTGAGTGAAATGAGCCAGACGCAAAATGAGTGTTGCATGATTCCACTTTTAAGAGATATCTAGAATAGGCAAATACATAGAGAAAGGTAGAATAGAGATTACCAGGGGCTGGGGTGGGAGTGCGGGGCAGGTAGAGATTATGGAGTTGATGGGGGACACAGAGGCAGAAGAAAAATTTATTAAATTTCCTTACCCACTGATAAGTCCTTAAAAGAGGCAGAGTGACACTCCTGTAGGGACTCAACTACCCTTAACTTAAGGCTTTGCTAAGGGCAAATGGCAATCCTAGCCTGACCAACCCCTACCCCCAACCAGGATCCTGTAAGTCTACTTTAATAATTTCTTTGGAAACTTTATCTCTAAACCCTCCAAGATAGTGTTGACAATCATTCCCAAGCATATGGCCCACTGATACGCATCTAAAGGGTCTCACAACAAAGGTTTTAGTACCGGTAATGAATAATCTTTTTCCCAACAATAGCTAGCCCTTCAAGGTCCTGGAAACCTTGCTTCCAAAATTCCTTAGAGACTTAGGCCATCCCTAACCCCCTCCCAACTTGCAAGCATAGAATAGACCACTCCTCACATCCCCAGGGCAGCAGCTCTTTCTGCCCACGGGTCCTGTCCCCATGCTTTAATAAACCACCATTTTGCACCAAACACGTATCAATAATTCTTTCTTGTCCATCAGCTCTGAACTCTATGTCATTGAACCTTATCTATATTCTAAGTCTTCATCAGAGTGACTGTTTAATAAATAAAGTTTCTGTTTGGTATGATGAAAACATTCTGGAAGTGGACAACAACACTGTGAATATACTTAAGGCCACTAAATTATACACTTAAAAATTGTTAAAATGGTAAGGTTTATCTTATGTATATTTTATCACAATTTCTTACAATGTACTGCAAGGATTCCATTCTACTTTTCGTTGTATAATTCATTTTAAATAAGTCTAAAATATTTTTATTTTTAAATTTGCACCATTTATTATATCGGTCTAGGAAAGCAATCTAAGTTACCATAAAGAATAACTTGTTACCTAGAATTTTTTAAAAGGTCATTATGAAAGAGTATCATTTAAATCATATTACCATGATATTAATCCTTGTACATTTTTATATGAAATAAAGATCCAAAGCTACAGAGATTCTATAGTTAAAACTTACATGGGTAAACCTAATACTAGTAGATGAGGAATTTCAATCTAAAATAAATCAGTTTCTTTAACAAGGCTTGTCATCTATCACAGTTTTGAGTATATAAAGTTTAAGATAAAAATCTTAGGTACATCCACACACCAATTACGATATCTAGCCCTAGAATTGTGATCTATTGTAAATAGATCTATTGTAAATAATTAGGAGTGCCTGGGTGGCTCAGTCCTTAATCATCTGCCTTTGGCTCATGTCATGATCCCGGGGTCCTGGGACCCAACCTGCTTGGGCTTCCTACTCAGCAGGAAGCCTGCTTCTCCCTCTCCCACTCCCCCTGCTTGTGTTCCCTCTCTTGCTGTCTCTTTCTCTGTCAAATAAATACATAAAATCTCTAAAATAAATAAATTAAATTAAATAATTGGTTCTTCTCTAATTTTCAAAGATTTTTATTTTTTTAAAATGAATTTTACCTTAAAGGAGAGAGGAAAAAAAGCAAGTGTCTTAATGCTTAAAGCACAACCTTTAACCACATTATAAGGAATTCTAGAGAGCATTCTACTTAATTTGCTTTTTCTAATACATATAAGAAGAAAATCAGTGATAGCATTTCCAGAATAAAGGAACTTAAAAAATGTAGAGTGTGACCAATTCTGTGATGTGCATTCAAAATAATTCTTTTAAGACCAGGAATGTGGTCACTGCGTTCTGGTGACTTTGAAAGTTAAGCTTCTTTTCTTAGATGGAAATCTTGCAGTTTATCTTTGAATATCAAAGCACACCTTGCTTTGGGAGAAAATGGATGGAAAATGTTTTTCACAGTAAGGTAGGATGGGACAGATATTCAATCACAAAATGCAGAGAAAATAAAAATAAGAATACCCCCAAATATTACTTCCCCACTAGTCTAACTCCTCTTTATAATCTGTATCACTTCTGCCAATCGTTAACACAAAGTTTCCAAATACTAAAACCGGAGTTCCTGGAAGGTGCACACAAGCTCCTTCCCACACCGCCTCCTAATTGCAGTGCTGGCCTCCAGCTGTTTCCTAAGCAGCATCACTTTAGGCTCTCAGAAGACAAGTTAAAAGTGAGAGTGAAACTTTTTACCATTTTGCGAACATGGAAACATGTCTGTTTTTTGCATTAGAGAAAAATAGGAATCATGTATTTTTTAAAGAGTGCTGGACCACTGGCTTTGGGTACAATCAATATTTATCAGGGATTGTTTAGAATGCTCCAATAAAAACACATTTCATTCAGTGTAGCTCTTACTTTCGGAGACAAGGCAATTACAAAAAGAAAAGACTGGCAAAGAAATATTGCAACATTTTGCCAAGGCTTATCTTCTTTCAGGGAATGGATAGTCTTGGAATACACAATAGCAGATTTTAAACTTCCAAAATATGACTATATCACGTACGTGCATTTAAAAAGCTGCAAATGAATTCCCAGCAATAAGCCAATTGTCTTAGTCCCATATATTTGCACTTAGATATGACAGGTCAGAACAAATTTACCAGGGAAGCAATTTCTTAGATGATAACTGAGCGTCTGATATTGAAAACTTGTCCAATTGGCTCATTCATAAACACTACCTTTAGCATCATATCAGTTATATTTGAGTTGAACCATAGCCTGATGGTTTGAGTATTATCTTATTAGACACAATAGAGCTCCCTGCCTGGCAACAAATGTTTCAATATTTTGGCCTGAAATATTTAGCTTGTTTATATGAAAAACGGTTAGCAACTGGGGATCGTGGGCTGACAATTCACTCATTTACCATTTCAAAGTCCGCTGAGGGTTCCACTTGGGAACATTGTAGATGACTAATTACCTAGAGTTAATGAAGCCCTAATCGTTATGGCATAAGCTGGTCCACTTAACTTTCCAACTTCAGAACAATTAGACATCATTAGTATTACCCACTGACTGAGCTATAAAATAAGATTTACCATTTCATTCTCAACAACCTTTA
>PISX010014206.1:0-55301 GCA_004024625.1 Mellivora capensis | reverse complement strand
AAATGTGTGTCTTCCTCCAGCTGTTCTGGAAACCTAATAGCTGATGTAACCACTTCCTTATCATCTCCACCAGTCCCGGAATCTGTGACTCAAACAGTACCTTAACTCTTGTTGTTCTGGTCCTAAGCAAAAATGTATGACAAGATTCAGATCAGGAAGAATTCCAAAGACAAAAGTGGAGAGCAGGGATCAAGGGTGACTCAGATAATCGGCATGTCGACCCTCCATGCTCTCCACCTCACTGCATACATCGGAATTGTATTCCAGCATCTCTTTAGCACAGAGATTTTGATTTGTATCTACCCCCAATAAATCATGGCTTCTGTATGGACTCTCTTGTTTGGCAGAAATTAAGTTAATATGCCAGTGCATGGGTGACCCAAATGAGCTATTTCTGTAAAATATCAAAGTGAGCCATTGTAGTTTTGCACTAACAAGCACCAAGAAGTAGATAATCATTCTTTCTCTTACTTTTTCACAGTGACATCTGTTGACCTTTCCCTGACTTTCTCATAATATCTATGTTATAGACAGAAAAAGATAGAGTGATACAATTTAGCAAAAACATGATTATTGGTCTCTCATATTTTTAAAATTATTTTTATTAACACATAATGTATTATTTGCACCAGGGTTACAGATCTGTGAATCATCAGGCTTACACATTTCATAGCACTCACCATAGCATATACCTGCCCAATGGGTCTTCTATATTTTTAATGAGACACCAAAAAAGTCATTGTTGCAGGAGTCTTCCCATCCTCACTCAACAAAGATGACCTACAAGTTTAAAGAGCAGCAAACATATTCAAAACTTCCACTGGTTTGAATTTATAGTCAGAAATTTTAGTTAGCTCATGAGCAAAACTTGAAGCTATCAGCTTTTCTGAATGAAGTGTTTTCAAGGGACACCACTGAAAAGCATTCATGGACAAAGCCATTATAACATGATGGGATGTGCAGGAGACAGAACCCCACAAATTCAGGCCACATTTTCACTCAAGAATGTATATTCAACATATACTCAAAAAGGATCTACTCTTTTCCAGACACCACATCAGATGATCCAGAAAATCTAGTTTCATGGACTAGCTTTGTAATAATTAACAGAGTGACTTTGAGAAGACCACAACTTCCCAAGCCACACCATTCTGATCTCTAAAATAGGTATAATAGTTGTGGTGAATTTAAAATAAGGTATTATATTTGACATCCTTTTGTGAATGATAACATGACTCCATGAATATTTATTATTCAATTTAATATGATGAGCTTTACTTTCAATTCAATCATAGTAAGTGTATTTAGTTTTCAAAATTGATGAAAAGGAACTTATTTCCTTAATAAAGAGCCTATGAAAATAATCTGTCCCCTATCCCCCAATACTGATTGGTATGAAATTTTTAACATTAATTTCTTGAGAACCTGTAGGGTAAGTCATTACAATGTGTATGTCTTTCTGGGCTAAGGGGGCACATTATGTACAGTACTAGTGTTGCCAACACAGAAATACAATTCTCATGAATATATAATGTGTAGCTATTCACCTCTGACATGTTTAAGTATGTGCATATTGAGTTTCCTGGCAAAATTACAGAGAGTACAAATTATTTCAATTAAAAATAAACATGCTTTTCATGAAATTAATTACACGTTACATTTAGATTTAGACATTGCATGCTTGTAAACACAGCTATTAAAACTGCATTAGGAAAACCCAGCCTACCCAAATCTCTCTCTACTGTGAAACTTTGTATTAAAGGATTGATTAACTTTTATGTATTCATCAAATAATGTTGTTTATTAGAGCAGTGGCATTTTTATATACATTCAATTGAACTTTCTAAGTAGGATACTGATTAATGGAATGGCACACATTTTTGCTGGGAAGAATATTGAAAAAATTAAAAAGTAAACAAATATAAAAATATATTAAAATTTTCTAAATATATGTGCAATATATCCATATCCACAAAATCATAAGATTGGAAATGACCATGAATTTAATGTAGCCTGAATTCCCATTAAGTGAATGATTCCCTCCTTCTGACATACTTGCAAAATGCTGACTAATCTATCCTTAGAAGGAGGTCACTACCACAAAGTAGCACATTCCATTGTGTGTAATGCCTTTGCTGAGAGTTCTTTTTCTTTTTATTTTTTTAAACTAGTTTTTTAATTTAATTTTATTTAATTAATTGTCAGAGAGAGGGGGAGCACAAACAGGGGGAGGAGAAGGCAGAGAGAGAAGTAGGCTCCCCGCTGAGCAGGAAGACTGATGCAGGAGTTGATTCCAGAACCCTGGGATCATGACCTGACCCAAAGGCAGGCACTTAACCAACTGAGCCACCCAGGCATCTCGAGAGTTCTTTTTAATTAAAAAAAAAATGTAGCTAACATAATGGTAGGCTCAAGGATAAACAGAGATTAGGAGTATATAGTTTTATCTTCCAGGAGTTTAGAAGCTAGATCAAAAAATATGAAAAACAATGTTGAATTTCTCAAGCAAATACTTTAATTTTGTGAAATCACAAGTGTGAAAATGATCATACAAAGGTAAAATTGTTTACTGATTTATAATTTATTATATGTGGTCTTCCAAGGTATATTAGAAGTCACTTAAAATACGGTTGTAGTGTTTTTTATTATGTTCAGTTAGCTAACATATAGTAAGTATATCATTAGTTCTTGATATAGTGTTCATATATATATTTGTAATTATCTAAGTAGAGGATACATGCAAATTTATATGAATAGAATGCAGTTTTCCTGAAAAATATTAACAATGAATTTGCAGAACATTGTTTTTATATGAGATGTTAAGTAGCATTTAGATGATAATAAAAAAGAAAATACCTCTTCCTTAAATGACCCACTCTTCTGTAGTTATTTGATCAGTTTTGACCAGTGGACAAAATATGCAGAGCATTGAGAATAGTGGATCACACTTCACCTGCCAGAGTTAGAAAAATTATTTTGTATGATAAATATTCTCTTAACTCAGCAACGTTTGAACAACTTAATACATTTAAAGTTGTTGAAAGAGAACATTTAATTTAAATTATTGGTTCCCAATTTAAGTAATCTTAAGAGACTATCCCTCTGTGTCTACATTTTATGAGTTAAGGCAATATATACAACTACACATCTGACAATAGAAATTTATGCATGAAACAGACAAGTGCACCTGCCTATTGCTTTCTAAATTCTGAGTTAAACTGAGAAACCCTACAGTGAGGGTTTTTGTTTTTGTTTTTGTTTTAGCAATTTTTAATTTTGTGATTACTTTAAATCACTGAAGAAAGAATAAAGGCATACAGCCTCTTTAAGAGGAATAATTGGAATTTATAATACTCTGTGAACAGGTGTGAAGTAAGAGAGATTCCATTCTGACAATTGTAGGTCAATAAAAATAGCTCAATGTGTGTGCTTCTTTTGTTATTTTTTTCATTCAAGTATAAATCATGTGCACTTATTTTAAATTTTTTGTTTGATCATTTATGACCCAATTCATTGTGACTCTTTTTTTCCAAACACATTTATTGAGATATAATTCACACATCACTCAATTCCCCTATTTTAGTGCACAACTCAATGGTATTGAGTGCATTCACAGAATTGTGCACTTGCTATCACGTTCTATTTTTAAAACATTTCATCCCCTCAAAACCAGACCTGGTACTCATTAACAGTGACACCCTATCTTTCCCCTGAGCTAGAGACAGACAATCATCTACTAATCTGTACATAGATTTGCTTATTCTGGACCTGACTTTTAAGTGTCATTGTACAATATGTGAACTTTTGTAACTGGCTTCTTTCACTTATCATAATGTGTTCACAGTGTATGTATGTTGCAGCAGGTACCAATACTTCATTCTTTTTTATTGACGAATAATATTCTAAGAAATGATTGTACCACATTTTGTCCATTGATCAGTTGATGGACATTCGGGTTGTTGCAAGTTTTGGCTATTAAGAATAATGCTGCTATAGATATTCATGTCCACATTTTTATGTGGACATATACTTACATTTATCTTGGGTATCTATCTAGAAGTGGAGTTGGATCATATGGTTTCTATGTTTACCATTGTGAGAAATGGTCAAATAGTTTTTCAAGGGGGCCGTACCATTTTGTATTTCACCAGAATCTCCATTTCTCTTCATCTTTACCAACGTGTTATTATCTGCCTTTTTTTAAATTTTAGTGACCCTAATGGGTATGAAATATCTTACTGTGTTTTGAAATTGCTTTTACTTAATGCTAATCATGCTGAACATTTTTGTAAGAGTTTTTGATTATTTGAGACATAGGTTCCTTTCAGGTATGTGACATGAAAATATTTCTCCTGTCCTGTGGGCTGACTTTTAAGTTTCTTGATGGTATCATTTTCAGGAAAAAGGTTTTTAATTTTTGTTAAGCCCTATTCATCCATTTTTTTCTTTTGTCATTTTGCTTTTAAGGCCAGTTTCATGATGAGTTTGTCTAATCTGAGGTCATGAATATTTACTTCTATTTTTTAAAGAGTTTTATTGTTTCATCTCCTGCACTTAGGTCAATGGTTCTTTTTTGAAGTTATATTTTGTATATGGGATATTACATGAGAATATCCAATTTTCACAGCAAGATTTCTTGAAAAGACTATTTTTCCCCATTAAATTATTTCAGCACCCTTGTGGAAAATCAATTGACCATACATATAAGAGTTTATTTTGGATACTAAATTCTATTCCATTAGTCTATATACATATTCTTATGTACTACATGGTGTTGGATAATGTAGATTGTAATAAATTTTATAAATTGGAATTCTGAGTCCAATTTTGTTTCAATTTTAAAGATGATTTGGTTTTCCTGAAGTTTGCTAGAATTTCCATAGGAATTTTAATTATTAATTCTTGCCAAAACAAAAGCCAGCTAGGATTTTGACAGGAATTGTGTTAAAGCTGTAGATCAATTTAACAATTTTAAGGATTCTAATCTTAACAATTTTAAGTATTCTGATCCATGAATGCAATAGTGTGATTACATTTACTTAGGCATAATTTTTTAATAGTATTTTCAAGTTTTCAGTGTTAAAATCTTACATATCTTTTGTTAAGTTTATTCCTAAGTATTCTGTTCTTTTGAGCTATTAAATCAATAAAATCCTTTTCTAAATTTAATTTATTTATTTGACAGACAGAGATCATAAGTAGGCAGAAGGGCAGGCAGAGAGAGAAAAGGAAGCAGGCTCCCTGCTTACCAGAAAGCCCAATTCAGGGCTCGATCTTGAGACCCTGTGATCATGACCCAAGCCTAAGGCAGAGGCTTTAACCCACTGATCCACCCAGGCACCCCAAAACCTTTTCTTAATTTTATTGTCAGATTCCTCATTGTGAGGGTATGGATGTGCAACTAAGTTTTCTGAAATGATCCTGCACCCTGAAAACTTACTGAATTTGTTTAAAAAATTCCCCCAAACGGATAATGTATATGTATAATCCCAATGGATTCATTTAAGTTTTCTACACACAAGTTCATTTCATTTGCAAATAGAGATAATTTGATTTCATCATTTCTAATGTGGATGCCTTAATTTTATTTCTTGCCTTCCTAGGCTAGAACTTCCAGCACAGTAAGTAGTAGAAATGGCAAAAGCAGACATTCTTGTCTTGTTCCAAATCTGAGGGTAAAAGTGTTCATTCAGCCTTTCAGTTACCTATCATGATAGATGGGGTTTGTCCATATTGTTACTTAAAAAACAAAACAAAACACCTTTTTTCTTTACCTAATTATTTATCCGAGATTTATTTTTATTATTGTAGAATTTATACCTATAAATTTCTTTCTAAACACTACTGACAACAGACTTTTATTAGTAGTATTATTCACATCAAAGCATTTTTCTAATTTCCCTTTGAGCTCTTCTTGAACCCATTGGTTATTTAGGTATTTGAAGTTTTATTTACAAATATTTCCTAATTTCTAAAATTTCCTTCCATTAGTGGTTTCTAATTTCATCTCATTGTGGTGAACAAACCAAGTTTGTATGAGTTTGACAATTTTTAATTTATAGAGGCTTGTTTTACTACCTTGCAGAATTTGGTCTATCCTGGAGTGTTACACATGTGCTAGAAGAGAATAAGGATTCTTCTCTTATTGGCTGGAGGATTCTATGGGTTTCTCTTAGGTCTCGCTGGTTTATAGGTTTTTAAAATCTTCTTTTTCCATATTTACCTTCTACTTTGTGATTCCATCTATTATTGGGAGTGGGGGATATGAAAGTCTCCAACTCGTATGGTTGATTTGTCTATTTATTCCCTTCAGTTCTGTCACATTTTACTTCATGTACTTTGGGATTCTATTATTAGGTGCATATATATTTGTAACTATTTTATTTTCTGATTGATTCTTTTTCATAATAAAATATCCTACTTTGTAGGAACTTTTTTTTGTTTAAATTTTTAAAGTCTATTTTGTCAGACATTAGCGCAGCCATCCCAACACTCTTATGATGCTGCTTATGTGGTACATCTTTAAACATCCTTTACTTTGAGCCTATCTGTGCCTTTAAATCCAAAGTGTGTCTCTTATCGACAATGCACTGTTGGATCCTATTTTTTTAATAAATATTTATTTATTTATTTATTTATTTGAGAGAGAGAGAGAGGGAGTTTGAGGAAGGAGGGACAGAAGGAGAGGGAGAGAGAGAATCTCAGGCAGACTCCATGCCCAGTGTGGAGCTTGACATGGGGCTTAGTCTCATGACTCTGAGATCATGAAGTGAGCCAAAATCAATGGTCAGATGCTTAACCAACTGAGTCACCCAGGTGCCTCTATTGGACCCTATTTTTTAAGCCAGTCTGAAAATTGCTTCCTTTTGCTTTGGTTGTTTAATCCACTCCCATTTGACATCATTATTGATATTGCTGCATTGAGACCTGACATTTTACACTTTGTTTTCTATATATTTGTATTTTTTTCCTTTATTGACATCTTCTACTTTCTTTTGCATTAAATGACAGTTTTCTTTTTTTTAAAAAGATTTGATTTATTTTATTTGACAGAGATCACAAGTAGGCAGAGAGGCAGGCAGAGAGAGAGAGGAGGAAGAAGGATCCCTGCTGAGCAGAGAGACCCTAATGTGAGGCTCCATCCCAGGACCCCGGGATCATGACCTGAGCTGAAGGCAGAGGCTTTAGCCCACTGAGCCACCCAGGTGCCCCTAAATGACTATTTTCTTATGTAACATTTTACTTTCTAAATGATTTTTAAAGCTTTCCAGAATTTTTCTAGAGGCTGCCTTATTACTTACAGTATACACTTTTACTTACAAGAATCAATTTCAAATTTTGCAAACTTAATTTCTCTGAGATATAGAAATTTTATTTTTATACAGTTCTATTTACTCTTCCCACTTTTTGACGCTATTACTGGTACATATGCCATTTATATATGTTGAAAATCCAACAATGCCCAGTTAAAATTATTCCTTTGTATAATTTTGTGTCTTTTAAGAAAAGGGAAAGAAAAATGGAAAGCAGGTATACAATTATGGGCCCATTGTTAATGGCTTCCCTTATTACTGGTAGATCTTCTTTGCTGTGAGTGGAAGCTCACCGGGGAAAAAGAGCTCCAGACCTCTCAGCTGCACTGCCAGAATAGAGCTTCTGCCACAGGGAGCTGGTAGCAAGGATGAGGAAAATGAGAAACACTGGCATTCTATGTCCTCCAGCAAGAAACTTTAGCACTAGGCCACCCCATTCTTGGCACATTTGACCCAGGTGAAACTTGTGTCACAGGAGGTTGCGGGGTGTGAAGTGAGTAACCAAAATGCTACAGACTTGATATCCTTAGCAAGATTTTATTTTTTTAAGACTTTTTTAAAAAGATTATATTTATTTATTTGACACAGAGAGACCACAAGTAGGCAGAGAGGCAGGCAGAGAGAGAGAGAGAGAGAGAGAGAGAGGGAAGCAGGCTCCCTGAGCAGGGAGCCTGATGCAGTACTCAATCCAGGACCCTGAGATCAGGACCTGAGCCAAAGGCAGCAGCTTAACCCACTGAGCCACCCAGGCGCCCCTTAGCAAGATTTTAGAAAGGTTCTCCAATAAACATTTCTCCATTTTCTGTATGCCCTTAGGACAATTTCTAGAGACTTAAAAGTTATTGTCTTTCGGGGTCTTCTTGTTATTTTCACTAATCAAGTAATCATAGTTGTTTTGCTGGGGAGAAGGTGTCTAGAGTTCCAGGAATCTTGTCTGAGAATTACTTCTTTTATCCACCTGATATGATTTGTTTGCAATTATGACTCCTAAATTTTGCTTCTTTTCATTGGCAGATCCACAATTTGGGGTGTGTATGGTTGCCTATAGTTCCCGAGGGTGACACTCCTGCTGTAGGGTCCCTCATACCTGCTTATTGAATATCTCTTCTGTAGCCATCCCTATGTCTTCCTTTTCCATGGTGTCACTTCCCTTGGTATATAAGCCTCTTTTTCTATAAGCTCCTTCACTGTGCCTCATATAAATATGTTTTTTTTTTCTTTTTAGTTCACCATAATAAATATTCTGCTATGAATGAATTGCTATTTGTTGGTGTCTCTCTTTAGGTATGGTGCCAGAATCTCATATCACACTCAAGGTGTGGTCTGAAAAACAAGCCAGTAAGTGATCCTAACACCTCATTTTCTGTTAAAAAACATTTTTACATTCTCCTCTTGTGACTTCCTCTTTACACAGTTGACACATAAGGCTGTATTGTTACCTAAAGCAACACATTTCTTTTCTGTTTGCCATATTCTTTCCCATATTTCCCCCTAAATTTATTTATACAACATTACCAGAAAATAGCCTTGATTATCTATCTAGTGGATCTGAGTTTGTGGTAGGGGTAGTAGATTCTCGAAATCAAAGTTGTAGCCTCCCTTATCTGGTTAAGCTAAATATGAATATGTTCTTCCTTGCCAAACTAGTGCTCGCTTTTCCTCCCTGGCTTAGTGGCTTCGTTGACAGATGGCCATTCAGACTTTTAAAAGGACAACAAGTTTCATTAATCTTGATTTTTGTTTTGTTTTGTTTTTACATTACCTATCGTTCCTACAGCTATTTCTTGTAATTACATGGAATTGTCCTATATTTCATTAACAGAATGCTGCCCTCTCCAGGATACTCACCAGGCCTGTCATTTTTTCTTACAGTGTCCCATGCCATAAAATCGTGTCTCCTCCCCTCCTCCTACACTTCAATAGGTTATTTGCAACTAGTGGTTAAGATTGAAATGATCTAATCTAATTAATTTATACTAGCTTGTGAATGAATAACAAATTAATCTCCCTCCAAATGGCATTTCTTTATTTCTAACAAGTAAATTGTTACTTGTTACTTGTTACTTGGCCCTCAAATTACTAACAAGTAAAACAAGCATATTAATAGTATTCAGAGGCTACTGGGACAATTTGTTTCATCACGGTGGTTTCTATGTGTTTTTAAACTGTATCACAAAGATAATAGGTTACTTCACACATAATTATAATAGTAACAATAATGATACTGCTGATGATAATTACTATTTCTCTGACACTTCACATTTTACAAAGCGCATTTGTCATTATTATTTCACTTGATCTTTAAAACTATCTGGTGAGGTTAGGTATCATTATCATCACTTACCTTTTAGAAGTATATTTATTTGAAAATTATATATATTTGAAAATGAGTATGTGTCAAATAAAAATGGAAGCCTTGTTCCAACTTTACCGCAGTCACAGGTGAAGAGCGCTGAGTGACTTGGTTGAAATGATCTGCACTTTGCCTATATTTCCTATATTGAAAAATTATCTTCTTATTAAAGATTTTGGAAGGCTGATTTTAAAAATGTTGCTATTCCGTAAGGAAAAGTGAATAGATTAAGAAGTTATCATTAGCAGCCATATGATACACTGCTGCCAGTGATTTTTTTTTTTTAACTTGGGAAAGAATCATGAAGGACTGTCTAGTTGCCCCACAGTAAGAAACAAAATTAGTTGGTGGATAAAGTTTCAGACTCACACACACCCGCCTCCAGTACTTTCTGGAAACACCACTGCATTTCTAATGGCCCAGTTCCTAATTTCTTCTTCATTTGTGCAAAGGTAGTGTGGGAGTGAGAGGTGGGATAAAAGGAATGTGAAGTGTTGGAAAAAATTTTCTTGAGATAGTGTTATAAAATAATACACATTACTTGAAGGTTTAAAAAAATGAGAGAGAGGTTAAAATATAATAATATATTTCTCTCATGAAAAGTTTCCATTTATAAAGTTTTACTGGCCGTAATTTATTCATTCATCAGTTTTAGGTTTGAGGTATAAATATTTATATAAGATTGACCCATGGTCAAGCGGTAGAGACATATAACCAAATGATTCTACTGAGTGTTAACTAGAAGTCTTGGTTAGAATTATTCAGTCCATTATTTTGTGTTATTCCACAAAAGTAATAGACACACAGAGATACAGTGGGTATACTTTAGGGAATAAAAAAAGGAATCTATGTATATTTCACACTATATGTATATGTGTATATGTATACTCTATAATGAGCAAGATAAGCTGTTGGTTAGCCTTTGTACACTTGCACACTGGAATAAATGTAAAATCAGGAACTGTGGTGTGTGTGGTGTGTGTGTGGTGTGTGTGTGTGTGTGTGTGTGTGTGTGTGTGTTTGGCCCTCAAATGCTTTGATTGATGGCCCTTTTTGCAGACAGGATTGAAATTTTAGGAATGTGCGGTGTGGACCTGAGGTTTTCACTCAGACAATTTGGAAATAAAGGTAGGAATGTTACTTTCTGAGATTTAGACAGTTAATTCAACTCATTATTGATAAGGTCAGATATATACATTTTCTTACTGAAGGTACACAATGGCTCCAGTATCGGTAAGATTTTATCTTAATCTGATTGAAGTTATTGACTTGCAGACAATTAAAACAAGACCTGTTAATTAGAAGGGAGATTGGTCAATAACAACAGCATAGATGAAAGAAGGCCTGAGAGTCAGATGCTGCCAGAGGCATCAAAACACTATTTCATGAAAAAAAAAAAAAAGTCCAAGTAGGACATAGTATGTTCTAGAAAGATTAACACCCATATCCTGTATTTAGTCTAGAGAGTACGAGTTGTTTTAACGCATTCTATGACTTCATTAAGTGTTCTACTTTTGTAATTAGAGCTTCTTAAATTAAACATGATTACAACTTTTTTTTATTTTCACTTTGTTTCTCAATTGCTGGGGAATAATTTTCTTTGCTTTATTTTTCAAAATAATGCCCAGGATCCTCCATTCCTCTCCTCTACCTGTTCCCCACTCCCCTGCCCCCTGCTGCATTGCCTAAGGAGATATAATGATATAGGATTATAACACAGTGAATTTGGTTAATTCCTGAAGAAGAAGAGTCACAGTTTTGTCTGGATTTATAAAATGCCAAGCCCTCCACTGAGCATTTTGCATAAATTGGCTCATTTAATTTTTACCACAACCTTGATATAAGCATTATTATTTCCATTCTGTGGTAAGGTTGGCTTATCTGCCCAAGATCACAGTTATCAAATACCAGCTTTGTATTTAAATCTAGATTGGTCCAACTCCAAAGCTCGAGATTTTAACCCAGTGCTATATAGATTTGGAATCTGCTCATGATTTAAATTTCATGGAACTATTTACAATAAACAATGATGATGACATATGTGTTGAATTCTATCTTTGTTAGAGCTCTGTCATACCTGACTCCAGCCACAGTAATGGAGCCAGAGAACAACATGGTGCTTGTTATCTCATGAGCTAGACTTTGGGGGGCATGGGTTCACCTTATTAAATTAACTGTCCAAGTACAAATGGAAATGTTCCTTGTGATAAAAGAGATTACAAATTATATTTTTGGGTGCATGTAATAGACTTTATATCTAAGTATGTCCTTGGGTAAGAATTCACTGTAAGTGGAAAAATGCTTTTATTCCTTCCCCTTGATTTTAGATATCTTTAAGCAGGAACTGGAAAAAATACAATTTTTCCTTTATTTGGTCATTTAGATTCAGTTTTTTGTGTATATCAATTATGTATACATAATCAACATTTTATTGTGTGTTTTACATACTCTATCCTTATGGGGGCTTTTTTTGTCTGCCTATACTTGAAGTTACAAAAGAAAGGTTTTTAACATTTTCATCACGATTGTAGATTTGCATATTTTGCATTGTAATCATCAATTTTTGTTTTATGTATTTTGAACTTATGTGATTATGTGCATACATACATAGGATAATGATATTCCTGTTGGATTAACTTCTTTTCATTATATAATCTCATCATTTACTTCTAGCAATTTTTCGTGTATATTGTCTGATAGCAGTATATCTATACCATATTTGTTTTGAAAACTTCTCTGTTTAAGACATGTCTTTTTTTTTTTAAGATTTTATTTATTTATTTGAGAGAGAGAGTGAGAGAGAGCACGAGAGGCGAGAAGGTCAGAAGGAGAAGCAGACTCCCCATGGAGCTGGGAGCCTGATGTGGGACTCGATCCTGTGACTCCAGAATCGCGACCTGAGCTGAAGGCAGTCGCTTAACCAACTGAGCCACCCAGGCGCCCAAGACGTGTCTTCTTTTAAGCCTAATGTGGTTTTTCATTTGTTTGTTTGGGATGTGTTGTTGTTGTTGTTATTGTTGTTTATTTGTAAATCCAGTCTGACAATATTAGTTTTTAACTTGAAGTATTTAGTCCATTTGTATTTAATGTATTTACTGATGTAGTTGGGTATATAGTTACCATTTTATTATTTATATACAATTGGCCAATGTGTTTCATAATTATTTTTCTCTCCTTCTTAGCTTCCCTTGGATTAATTGAATATTGTTATTTTGTTTTTTTTTCCGGCAGCTTTATCATTTCCTAGTGTTTACACTTGAGATTAAACATCTATCCTTGACTTCTTGGAGTCCAAACACAAATGATTACTTTACAACTTCCCCAGTGATGCAGGAAATTTAGGACACTTTCAGTGCCATCAGTGATAATGCTGTCATGCATTTTTAATTTTCATATATTTTCATCCCCCAAGGCATTAAAATTACTGTTTTGTGCAATCAAATTTTATTTTGTTTTGTTTTATAAATAGTTTTATTGAGGTGTAATTGATACACCAAAAATGGCATACATTTAATGTGGACAGTTTCATTAGTTCGTCAATAGTCAAAACACCCATGATAGCATCTCTACAAGCAAAGTAACAGACGTATATGTCCAACACCCCTCAATGATTCCTCATGTCCCTTTGTTTCCATTTTTGTTTCAAAATTTATTTGAGTATTCATTTATATTTCCCCACATATTCACTATTTTTTCACTCTTTATGACTTCATTTAACTCAACATTTCCCCCTGTGATTGTTTTATGTAGAAACTTTTCCTTAAATTTTTCTGTAGTGTGTCTTATCATATAGGTTTATCGGTCACCAATTCCCCTGTTCATCAGAAAACATCTGAGTTCCACATTTGCAGAATATTTTTACTGGACAAAGTGTTCTAAATTGGCAGTTATTTTCTTTTAAAAATTGAAGGTATCATTATATATCTTATGACTTTTATCATATATTTTGAGGAGCCAGCTGATCAGTATTTTTGTTCCTTTGAAGTTAAAATGTCTTTTTTCTCTAGTTTTTAAAAATATTTTAATTGAATTATACATATTTAAAGAAAAATACATATAACTTGACTTGATTTTTTTCTTTTTGTCTTTTGTTTTATGACAGTTTAATTATGATGTGCTGTCAGAAGGTCAGAAATAACGAAAATAAAACCAATGAATCACTGAAGTAGTAATTAGTAAGTGTCACTGTGTGTACACCAGAAAGTTTGCAAACCAGCACTCAAACCAAAACATGGAATGAGGCTCAGGGATATATAGTTATAAAGCACCTATTATAGTGAAAAAGCAGTAACTGTTTATTCTTCACAGTGATTGGTTCTAATATTAGCATTTTCTTAAATGATAGATAATTAGCTAATGGTTACCTCATATCAATTTTGGGAAACTCTTTAAGTTTTGCTTATGAATTCCAGAGGCATAAGCAAGGAATGACCCAAGACAAATTAATCTTGAAAAGTAACATAAATTAAATTTTGTTTGTATGATTACACTGGTTTGCCTGCTCAGGGAATTTTCAAGGCTGGATTATGTTTTGTTTTTGTTGTTGTTTTGTGTGTGTGTTTTTTTAAACAATACCTTCTTGGGACATTCTCAATCATAGAGCATTATTCTGGGTACCACTGCTACCCATCCATCTGTCATAGCTGCTAACTCAGGAAATGAACTGAGAAGCCCTGGACCTTCCACCAACCTTTCTATCCCAGGAGCCCGAGGGTGCTGGACAAATTGAGAGCACAGCTCCTGGCTGTGTTTGCCAACATTGTTGCTGAACAAACTTGGATAAAGTCATCTGAAGAGAAGCTAATAACTCAAGAGATAAAGGCTTGGAAAAGAGAAAGGAACAAATTTATTTTGGGTGCAGGGAGCCAGGGGAGGTGACAAGCTCAAGCCGTAACAACTGACCTCTCCATCCACAAGATGGACACCTAGAAACTTATAGGGAGATATTGGGGGCATGTACATTCAAGAGAGCAGACAGAGGGCACATGATCATGGGTGGGGGGCCAAATGTTTTCAGGCCATGATACGGTCAGGGAAGGGATGTATGGGGTGTGGTCTTTTAGGCATTCTGTTCCCATCAGGGCTTTTCTGGTCTGGTAGTTGGAATATTCCTGTCATTGTCAATGCCTTAAGAAAGTGCAATGAGAAATAACTTTAGGGTCTATAGTTGAGCAAGAGGGCTCATTAATATAATCGTTGATGCAGTCAGGCCCAGGAATCACACATTTTCTGTTTCCATGAGTTGAGTTGTCAGGCTAATGGGCTAGGTAGTCACTATCTTCTTGTGTTCATCATCTGTGTGATTATTGTTGGTTTCATTCAGATGTCTGATCCTCATGGATACCAATTGGCATGTGAATAGCTGCTGACAGGCACTGAAAACATTCAACAATATACAGTACACTGGTAAGGTGAATATGATGACTATAAGAAAAACAAGAGCAAGGATTGGAAAATTCCCCAGAGCAGAGATTCCCAGGAGCCAATATTTAAGCAATTAAGTGACTCAGATGGGCGATAATTTTTTGAAGTCATTTACATAGGCACAACATGATATATCGGCAATCACATATCCTTGTGATGACTTAGGACAAGATGAAAATGAGAATATTTTATGTCAGAAAGTGGTAGTGCAGGTGAGCTTCCATGTAAATTAGGCCCCTTTATGGTGTGAACCATCAGGTAATCTAATGAGAAGCATTTCTATGGAAACAAAAGAAAAACAGAGGTTATTAGTTCCAGCAAATTATAAATTCAGTTTCTGAGTTTGGAGAGCAGCCAGCTGAGAAAATCTCTAGATGCCAGGTTCAAAGCACCTTCAGATGGAGTGAGGGCAAGCAGTGACAATCTGACAGATTTTCCTGGTTCACAGTGTGAATGTCTCCGGTGATCTTTCTGAGTGGCCACATGGCAACAGGCATGAAGAGTGTCCACACATGAGCTGTTGCAGTGATTTCTCTGAAGTTAATTTCAAGTTGTCCATCTCACCTGAGTTTTTGTCCTCACTTGAATATTAACATCTCTTGATCCCATCATAGTAAAAGTTTTCTAGTCACCTCAGATGAATTCTGAATTTTATATAACTTTAATTCTTGTTCATAGAAAAGGCATTTGTCAAAAAAAAAGAACAGAAAAGGCCTTTGTCACTTCTCAGATGGAAGTGGCTATACTAAAGATTTGTGTGTGCGCTCTCTCTCTCTCTATATATATATATAATATACACATATATATATAACTGCATTTATATATACAATCTATAGCTATCTCTCTATATAGAGAGAATAAATATATAACATATACATAAATACACACACACATACAATTTTTAAATAGAACCCGTGAGCCAATATAATGCTATTTTAGTTGAATTTGAAAGCATTTATGAAGCCATTATATATGTAGAAATTTACTACATAGTGCATGCATATAGATACATTAGATGTGGTCTCTCAATTCAAATTACTTACAATTAACTATCAAAAGTTTAGATATATACATAGATAAGTTGAGGGTAATGAAATTGTCATAAGGTACACACATTTATATGGAAGTAAAGGGATACAAATCTAGGCACATGGTACCATCAAGAATTTTAGGAAACAAATCCTTGGCATAAAAATAACACTTCTGAATTTTGACATTCCAAATGGGGAGAAGTGTAAACAAAGGTATGGCAGTGTAAAATGGTTTGTGCAGAACTCTGGGTAAGTTTCCTAATTTTGAAGATTATAAGTACAGTGAGACATAACCAGAAACACAGAGAGAGAAGCAAAAAGGTCATGGAATCTGTGCCTGGTGTGCTTAACAGCTTGGATATTTTTGTACATCATGGGAGTCTGACATATTTTTAAATGAAATATTTTCTGCTTAGAGACACTTATAAAGAAATCACTATAAAGGGATTGATTACCAGAGAAATTTATCCACATGTGTAGGATCACAAGGTCATTCACTGGTAGACTTCAAATTAAATGATTTATTTTGGAAAAGGTAGAATAATAACCTGTCACAGAGAAGAAAGAACTGGAAATGGTTTGAGTAACAAAATACAGTCAAAAAGAACAAAAAAGCTAGAATCGGGTGACCTGGGCCTGGGGAGTTATTTTGTTGTCTGTTCAGCTATGCGTGGGAAATAAATAGTTGAGTGAGAGATAATTAGCTACTTTTTAATAATGATGACATTATTACTGTTATTGTTTATCAGGTCTATAAAAGAGATGGAATGACCTAAGAGAGGAAGTATCATGGCTTTGAATTTAGATAAACATAGGCCTGAATTTCAGCTTCACTCCATGCCAGCTATATGAGTTTGAAAACATTTATTTAACTTTTTTGATCTTCTTTATACCCACTCATCCTTTCATTTATCCGTTCATTCATCCATTTGTTAGTGTATATATGGACACATGTGAAAATTTCCTGATTGACTTCCATGTGCAGTAACATTGTTAGGAGCTTGTATGAGGGTTCTCTAGAGAAACAAAATTGAGAAATGTGGAGAGATTTTAAGGAATTGGCTCACACAGTTGTGAGAACTGGAGGTGTTAAAATTTTCAAGGCAGGCTAGAATATTGGAAATTCTGGTGTTGGACTTGATGCTGCAACCTTGAACTTGAAAGCAGTCTGGACACAGAGACAGAGTTTCTTTCTTTTTATGGAACCTCAGTCCTATCCCTTAAGACTTTCAACTGGTTGGATGAACCCACCCACATTATGAAGGATAATCTGTTTTACTCAATTCCACTGAATTAAATGTCAAACACATCTACAAAAATATCTTCACAATAACATCAAGATTGGTATTTGACCAAACATAGCCTAGCTAAGTTGAAACATCAAAGTAACCATCACAGAGTTAGTTGCAAGACAGATGCAGCAACTGCTCTCACGAAACTTACATCCTAGAGAGAATAATTATATACATCTGATAAATAATATATCCATCTGAATAGTTTGATGTGTGATGAAATAAACTATTCCCTATAAATGAGTAGCACATTAATTGACATAGTGGGGAGAAAAAAGAATTTTCCTTCTACCCTCCCAGTCTTGACTAAGGACCCCTCTGCACCATAATAAAAAGATTAACAAGATAAAAATAAACAAAAAAATAACCTATTTATGTGGGAGAGACACAGGAAAACTGAGTAACTCCCCAAAATAGCCCAAACAACCACCTTAAATATCATCTCCAGCGAAAGACGAAAGATGTTGTTAGGGTGTGGGCTGGAGGCCAGTTATGGGAGGTCGCCAGGAAAAGCAGATTGACAAGTGTAGGTCTTTATACAGACTTATATCCTTGACTTCTTCATGGATTAGAGTTCCTAGAGAGTCATATTTCTCTTCCTAGTACTAAGAGGGAGACACCATTACAAATGGAGATTTCCCTTATAAATGTAGGTGTTTCTTACAAAAGGATAATTTCTGTTTTCAGAACTACTCCTGTTTCTTATAAATAACCAGCTCACAATAGTCAGTATGCCAACAGAGCATATTTTGGGGTGGCATATCGTGTTCCCCATTCACAGAAAACATCAGTATCCATTTATCCTCCCATCTTACTATCCAGCTTGTGAATACAGTTCATTTAGGATCCAAATGGGCACTGCTATTTAGATGAGTTTCTAATAATGATAATAAGAAGAATGATTATAATAATAGCCATTACATAAAAAGAACTCACTGTGTGACAATCACTATTCTTACTGCTTAATCAACACCACAAGTACCCTCTAAAAAATCATCTCCATTTCACAGATTTAGAAACTGAGGCACAGTAGAGTTATTCACCTAATCCAAACTCAAGCAGCTGGGGAGTTGGCTGAGATTTGGACCAAAAGGGGAATGGCTGAGATTTGGACCAAAAGACTCTACCTTCTCTTGTTTATGGTAAAGGATTCAAAGAGAGAAGTAGCCTGGATCATGCTTGTTTTATTTGTTTCTTCAGTGGCTTTGTCCTTTCTATCCTTCAAACTATAACTTATTTCTTTAAGAGCAGGTTTTGCCATCCTTAGCTTTTTATCTAATATGGAGTTTTTCTCCTATGTCCTTATTATTTCTATGTGGGAAAAAAAATCCTCCTCTTAATTCCCTACTATCAATTTGAATTTTTCTATTTTTTTTACTTTTTATCTATTCCTATTTCTTACATCTATTTTCAATCATGTAAGCTCCATAAAGGCAAGGAAACTTAATTAATCTTATTCATCATTTTATATCCAATACCTAGTAGTATGGTGTCTGGAACAGTAGGTTCTCATTAAATATTTGGAACTTAATAAATGAAAACAGAAGAATTATTAAAAGAAATAGAAACTTTGCACAACAAATAAAGAAAAAATAGATCACTGAAAATTTCAATCCTTCTTTCTAAATTTACATGAAGCCATCACAGATTTTAGGGCAACAAAATGTAATTGTGCCACTTAGCAACTTTCCTGTTCAATGCAGTTCTTATAAGTGTAATTAAAGATCAATGAACCAAGTGTTTAAAAGGCAGCCAACTTAATTGCCACAATTGTATGATTTAGATGAATAATAAATGTGCTAATGATAGTATAAAATTAAATATTCAACGTGGTTATCAAAAGTCAATTAAGAGGTAATTGTAAATCAGTAAGCCACAAGTAATGAGAAGAATCCTCCCTTTTGGAAAGATTGTTGACAAGAAAAAGAATCCCAATTTTCTTGCTTTTCAGCATTTAATTTAATCATATAAAAAGTATAGAAAATATTTAATTTAATTAGGCAGCAGAGCAGATTTCTACATTCTGAAAATTGGCATCGCCTTGTAGTTGCAAAGCAAATTCGACAACTCCAAGTGTTACAGCCTAGCCTTGTTGGTTTAAGGAATGGGTCTCAATTTCACTTAGCATAATCTCCTCGATTCCCATCCATGTTGATGTAGAAGGTGGGTAGTCATCCTTTTGGATGCCTGAGTAATATTCTGTGTATATGGACCACATCTTTTTTTTTAAGAATTTTTATTTATTAATTTGAGAGAGAGAGAGTGAGGGAGATCACGAGATGGGGGTGAGAGACAGAGGGAGAAGCAGACTCCCCACTGAGTGGGTAGCCCAACACGGGACTTGATCCCAGGCCACCAGGAACATGACCTGAGTCAAAGGCAGCTGCTTAACCAACTGAGCCACCCAGGTGCCCAGACCACATCTTCTTTATCCATTTGTCTGTTGAAGGGTGTCTTGGCTCTTTCCATATTATAGAACACTACATCAAAAACTAATGATGTGCTGTATGGTGACTAATATCACACACACACACACACACACACACACACACACAGAGGAAGGAGTCTCAATAGTGACCCCTTGCTCATGCTTCTTTCTCAGCAAGACCACTGCAAGTATTGTTTCTTTAATTTTCTTTCTCTGCCGCTCTGTGTGTTATCCCTCATTCATTTCTGGGTTTCTGGTAGAAGATTTGCATTTTTCACAAACTTGAACCAGAGTTGAGAAATACTGCCCTAACTATGGAATGCAAATATGTAAAATGGCTAAAAATTCTATAATAAAAATATAGCATTCCAGCAGAGACTTTTGCCTTAATATCATTTTATATTTTTTCTTTTCCCTTTAAAAAAATTAACGTCATTTTAGACAAGGAACAGAGCAGTTTGAACTAGGGAAATTTTAAGAGAGTTGAATGTACCAAAGCAAAGATCAATCTATGAGAGTACTCCCTGTGAATAAAATTCAGAATATGCAAATTTGAGTGTCATTGGCAGTTTGGGACCAGACTGAATACTAGTATAAATCAAAATTTTCTCTTTCATGTTTAAAGATCTGAACTTGTTTTCCTTCAAATGTAAATTAAAAAAAAAAAAGAGACCAAAAATTCTCTTTAATACAATCTTGTTAGTTTGACACTTAGCTAAGCAACTCCACTTAGGTCACTAGTATCTTCTATAGAACTTCAATTAATGAAAGTATGGTGGCTTTGCAACAAATATTTTGAAACTTGGGTGAGTTATGAATTTGCAAAAACCTCTCTTTTCTTGGGTGTGACAATGTGTGCTCCTTCCTGGTACACCTGCTGTACTCAATAGAATCTGTCAAAAGGCTGCTAGAGACCAAGTCTCACATCCCCAGCAAGATTGCTAGGTTTCAGTTCCTTAGAGTTTCAGACTAATTAGATCATACTAAACCCAAGTGTTGGTAAAATTTCAATGTAAAAAAAAAAACTTTTATATGCATTTGTTATGAAAGTCTTCTTGAAATCCGTGAGAGGGAAAAGAAAGGAATAAAAGTCAGAATGATGGCTGATATAAGCCTGTATTCCAGGCAACAAAATTAAGCCCATAGATTTTTGATTCTTGCAAAACACTTTGGACAGAAAGGGATAAATAAATGCAACAAGTTTTTAACCTGAAAGATGGTTGCTCAGACATGGCAACAACCATATGAAGTGAGTTTAGAACAGCTAACTGGGCAAGGAATTCAGAAAGAAGCTACATTCATCTATGTCCAAATGTAAAACCCTGAATGGGCAGGTCCAGACCCTGGTCACCTGTACCTAGTGACCATTATCAAAGATTACTTGAGTATCTGGCCATATTCAATAAGAAATAAAAAGTAATCCAAGTCTTATGCCAAAATATAGGCTTAGATACAGAATTATGCTCTTAAGTTTGCTTCTTGCTAAGTAGACATTTGGTGGAAGAAATCAAGTTTGGGATGTAGTATCTCTTACTTTAACAAGATTGCAACCAAAATCTAAAAATAAATAAATAAATAAATAAATAAATAACGTACAAATGTAAAAGGCATTAAATTAAAAAAAAATAACCTCAGGAGAAAAAAAAAAAACGAAAACAAAACACAAGTTCTTTGGTGAATTGACTATTGTTAGGATTCTGGCCCCAGTTTAACAATCTCTGAAACTTGCTTTCCAGAATATGTAAAGTAGCTCTGTCTCTTAGTGTCTGATACATTGTGTAAACTCCAGAAACTAGTATAGAAAGCAAAAATGGAATTGCCTTCATTTATAATACATTCCCCTGGTCTTTAGGTTAAGGATCTGAAGTTCCCTCTCCCTTATATATATTTGCCATCAAATTCAGGTATAGTCTCAAACTCAGACTCAGGCACAGTATCTATGGACAGTGCTTTTTCCTTCTGATTTTTTTGTCCTTAGCTGCCATGGATGATTGACTCTGCTTGGTAATCACTGCTGGATATGTTCAGGGAACACACAGTACTCACCTTCCAGTAATTTGTCTTGTCACAATTTGGGAGTGGTACACTAATGGGCTAAGTGCATTAAAGGTCTCTGAAATCAGACACCTTGGGTTTAAAGATCACCTCCATCATATACTAGCTATGTTACCTGGGGAAAATTAGTTTCCAAGCCTCACTTTTCTAATCTTTAAATTTGAAGTTGTAATGATATCCACCTTTAAGAACTTTGTGTGTATCAAATGATAGTTTTTTTAAGTAAAAAAAAAATTTTTTAAGAATAGCAAGCATTCAATATTAATTGTTTACACATCCTTGCACAGATAAATTGTACATTATTTGTTTTATTTTCATAGGACAATGTTATTTAATTTTTTCCTAAGTTTTGGAAAACATCTCACAATAGAACCCAAGTACTGACGATAATACTTCTTTGTGATCCTGAAAATAATTCATGATTTATTTGTATTTCAGTGAAATTAGGTATTGGCTTGTATTGAATACATCTTATGTCCCTTCTCAAATTCTCTCAGTCATGTCTGCCTTCCATAACCTTAACCACTTCCTCCCTCTTGGCCTCTGCAAAGGCCTCCAGATGCCAAGCTAGCCCACAAGGTATGTCTGCTGAGGACCACCAGCACCATGGCTGGAATTTCTGGCTCTCCCCAGAGCTTCTAGAAACCTCAGGAGACACAACACATAGTAGAGGATCTGACTTACTGAGCCATTGCCAAAAGGTTATATAACCTGGAAATGAGTGTAAGGAGGTGTGGGATCTGATCTGGTTAACTCCCTGTAGGGCAGAGTTTGAGCAAGGGGTGACAGGATTCAGACAAAATAGGTAGATGAATTCCCTCTCTCTTCTTCCTTTTGCTACACTGTCTGAAGAGTGGTTCCTCTGTGATTTGTATATGATATCCTGAGTGATTGAATGGGGGAACTTGGATTTTTTGGTGGCTTTCCAAGAAGGAACAGCCATCGGAGTAGGTCATTACCTTGCATTGCTTCTAATGCCTCAGCTCTCTTTTCCTTTTGTTGATCTGAAATTATACATATCAAATACAGTATTGATATTTTATCCTTGCTGAGGCTTTGTTTCTAGGGACCCCAAGCTAAGATATGCCTACATCTTCTCACCAATTCTAGTTCATTCATTCACCCATGCATCCATCCATTAAAAAATCCATTACTTAGGTTATTAATATCACTGCAGCATGCACGATAAGAGATACCAAGGAGGGTAAATATGTTCCCTGGCTTTATGGACATTACAATCCAAGAATGGTGATTCTACAAGTATCTATATTAAAATTATGAAGTAATAAATGTCTTGGAAAGAGATGTAAAGGTTAGAGTTTGAAGAGAGCAGTTTTGGCTGCGAGATCATAGATATCAAATACTCTGCTGGTGACATTTGTTCTGGAACTTTTAGTTCAGGTAAATGTATCACTTTTGATGGAATCAATGTACAGATAAATAGGTTGAAAGCATCAGCTCTTCTGCCTCATTGACATGATTCACTATGTCAGAAAGTTTGAGAACTCAAGTTTTGTTTGTTACTTCTAATGGTATCAAAACAATTATATTTAGTTTAAATATTTAAATACATGGTTTTTGATACACCTACATAAGCATATAATTGTTATAAAATATAAACAAGCAAATAAAAAATAAGTAACACAATTTCACCATTGTTAACATTTCTGGCATTTTTTTGCATGAATCTATCTGCAGTTTTTTAAAATATTACATCATATTGGGGATTCCTGAGTGGTTCAGTCAGTTAAGTGACCAACTCTTGATTTTGGTTCAGGTCATGATCTCAGGATTGAGAAATGAAACCCCATGACAGGCTCCATGCTGGGTGTGGAGCTTGCTTAAGATTCACTCCCTCTGTTCTCCCCTTCTCCCCCAGTTTACACTCACATATGCTCTCTGTCTCCAAAAAAAAAAAAAAGGATCATATTATATGTAAAATTTTGTCATCTTAATATTATTTTGTGGTTATTTTTTATATCAGTAGTGCTGTAGCAACTTTATAATGATTGTATAGTTTATGTATTTAATCATTTCATTATAATACTATACCACTGTTTATTTATGCAAAGAATTCTCAGGGTCATTTGTTTTGTTCCAACCTTCTTTTTTAAAAATTTCCTATTATGTTACAGTAAGCATTCCAAATTGGTGAAATCTTTCTGCATAATGATAATTATTTCCTTAGGATAAAATCTTAAGAAAAAGTACAATTGCTATGTTTAAAGAGCACAAGAATTGTCATGATGATTCTCAGTTGCTGTTCAATTGGCAACCAAAATATTTTCTTATTATATAAGCTTACCAGCACTATAAAATAATACCACTTTTCAGCACAGAAAATGGATTTTATACTTTGAAATATGTCATTTTTATTGGGAGAAATTCATATCTCTATCAGATATGGCAATAACTATTCCATAGTATTTTGTCAAGATTAAAAAAAGATATTATAAATGAAGATGTGATCATTAGTCTGATGTTTTTTAGGAAGAGGAGAGTAAAAATGGAAAAGATTAGATGGGAGAAAAAATATCTGACTTATAGATAAAAGAGGGGTTTAAAAATTTATAAGAGAATATCTTACAACTCCAAGATATTTCATTCCAAAACTTAGAAGAAATGATTTCCAAGCAAGATAGATATTATGAAAGTTGACACAAAAGTAGAAATATAAATAGAAAAATTATACTAGAATAGATTACAGAGTGATTAAAATCTGTTGCTTAAAAGGCAATAGGGCTTAATCAAGGATTTGCCAAAAAGTTTTAGCTTCCTTTATTTTTTTAAAAGATTTGATTTATTTCTTTGACCGAGAGAGCATGCACACAAACACAAGTGGGGAGAGTGGCAGAGTGAGAGGGAGAAGCAGTCTCCCTGCTAAGCAGGGAGCCCAGTGTGGGGCTCAATCCCACCATCCTGGGATCATGACCTGAGCTGAAGGCAGAGGCTTAATTGACTGAGCCACCCAGGCCCCCCTAAAAAGTTTGTTTCCTTTAAATGGCAGATGACATTCATATTTGGAAAACACTTTTTGAGTTATAGAAACAAGTGGAAAATTTCCAAGATCATTTTAAAAAGTCCTTTTAAGAATATCTTTAATAATAATATTTAAGATACCACATAAAGAAAATACATAAAACATCTTGTATTTTTACATAAATGAAAAGTTTAAATATAATAGAAAATACAATCAATCCATGTCTTAGGATATTATACTGTGGCAATGTGAGTCTATTGCAGAAAATGTGATTCAATATCAGGAAACCTATATTAACTCTTCATTAGAGCAACTGATTAAAAGGAGAAAATAACTTGGTCATATGAATCAATGATGAAAAGGAATTTGATAAAATTCGACAGCTATTTCTAATAACACTGTAAGTAAAATATAAATGGAAGGAATTGCAATAATATTATAATTTATCAAATTATCCATTATCACATGGTGAAACACTAAATCAAATTCAATAAAACTATAAAAAGATGCCTACTGATAGTATACTATTTAAAATTGCCCTGTGAATGTAATGAGTCAAACAATTAAAAGCTACTATAAATATTGGAAAAGGTAGGTGATATCTATTTTTTGTCAATATGATTGTATGTCTACAAAACCAAGAAATTCCTAGTAACTAGCTCATTTTAAAAAAATCTGTAAGAGGGCTCAATATGAGTTAAATATTTGTATAAAAGTGGTATTGACATGAGTAAACAAATTTATAAAATCTTTTAGAAATAAATAATCATGAAGGAATTTTATGAATAGGAACTATAAATTCTTAGTGAAAAATAAGGAACATACAGACTATCTCCTTGCTTAGAATGACTTCATATTATATACATATTATAAATACGTAAATTTTGTATAAATAATATTTACCAAAGCCACAATTGGAATATTAACCTTTATGTGAATGAGTAATTTGTTGAAAAATAGTCAAGAAAATTTTGAAGAACAATAGTGTTGCTCTAATCAAATCAGTAGGAATAGGGGAGGAAATTCAGGAATAGATCACAGTATATATTGCCTATCATAATTTTCAGTTTCATTTCCCTTTTTAGTGTGTGTATTTCTTTCATGATTGTTGAGATTTTGACTTACCCTTCTGCAAATTGCCCTTCAAAATGGGATTTTAATTTTCATCTTGTTGATTTTTCAAGAGTTTCTTATACTATAATTTTAACTGCCTCTCTATAGACTTTATTGCAAATAATTTTCTACATTTATCATAGGAATAACAAAATAATACTTTATATTAGCCACACTGAAAAAAATGTAAAAGAATTTCAAATCCTACTACTGGCAGGATGTGAGCAAAAGAGTACTCATCTTTCTTGTATAAAGGTGAATTGCTTTAAGTTATTAGAAAGTAAACTGGGAACATCTAATAAAATTATTATTAAACGCAGTTAACCCTTGAACAACAAGGGCTGCGCACTGGCCCACCTTCATGCAGTTCTTTTAAAATAAATACAGTACAGTACTATAAATGTGTTTTCCTTATGATTTTCTTAGTAATATTTTCTTTTCTCTAGCTTGCTTTATTGTATGAATACAGTATATACTATGTATTACATACAGAATATGTGTTAATTGACTGTTCATGCTACCAGTAAGGCTTCTGGTCAGCAGCAGACTACCAGCTAAGTTTTATGTAAAATAAATAATGAGTGAGATTTATGGTCAAGTGGTGGGTGAAAATCTAACATAAGTTGTGGCAATCCAAATATAAATTATAAATTGATGTAAGAAAATTGAACTATGAAAGATAGAACTTAAACTGTCCAATAACTGTAAATATCTTTTAAACCTGCCTTAGAAGTGCTTCCTAATCTTCATTAAATTTTTGCATTAATGCAAGTTTCAGGCAATTTCAAACATAACATAGACTTTCCTTGTTATTTTATCCATTCCAGAGCAAACCGTAGTGACAAGGCAGCTACACTACCAATGTCAGCTGACACCAAAAGCTGAAAAAAATTGCATGCAAAAATGAACATTGACAATCTCTCTATATGTAGATATCACAATCCTAATTCAACTCCTATGGAATACTTACAGTTTTCTTAAATCTAAATAGGATTTACTCCACAAAGGTAAAGACAGCTCAAAATGAGAAAATATGTCATTATAATTCATCACATTAATAATTAAGGGGAAAAATAACAATTCAGTGATGCCTACAGCACCTTTGATGATATTTAAAATCTCTCCTGAATTAGAAGATCTTTGTTAAAGAGAAAGAAAAGAATGCTGTGGTAACATGGAAAAGAATACTTACCCAAATCTAAGACATTTTTTTATTAACATATAATGTATTATTAGCCCCAGGGGTACATGTCTGTGAATCTCCAGGTTTACACACTTCACAGCACTCACCATAGCACATACCCTCCCCAATGTCCATTACCCCACCCCCCTCTCCCTACCCCCTTCCCCCAGCAACCCTCAGTTTGTTTTGTGACATTAAGAGTCTCTTATGGTTTGTCTCCCTCCCGATCTCATCTTGTTTCATTTCTAAGACATTATTTAAAGAAGAAACATTAAAGATGTTCTCATTAAAGTCAAAAACTGGTGACAGATTTCCAGCTGCTATTGCTTAAACTCCTAACAGAATGGCACCAAGTCATTCTAATGTCATTTGGTCTTAGCAGATGTTATACATATATTTTATTATGTCTGCCAGCTCATCCAAGTTGTAATAATTCCTCTGAGAATTGTTTCCCTACCTTTCCACATCTATATGATATAGAGGTGGGGCTTTGTGATGGACACACTCTATGATAACCTCCAATGAATCCTGCCCTTTTATTATCTCTTGAGTGATGGTGGAACCAATGCCTTGCTTCTAACTAATAGAATACAGCAAGTGTGATAGGATGCCACTCCCTTAGATTAAGTTATATTATATGGCAAAAGCAATGAGATGCCTCTCCCTTGAGTATATAATATGTAATATAAAACACCATCTTAGCCAAAGAGACACATTTTCCTGCTGGCTTAAGAGAAGCGTATGTCCACATTGTGACTCATAGAAACTGTTAGATAATAAATGTGTGTTACGTTAGGCCTCTAAATCTGCAGTCATTTGTTATACAGCATAGAAAATGAATACAGTAGCCAACAGCTATGTTTATATTATGTGGTTAAGATACTAGGAGTAAAAACGATCAGGGTCCTTTCCCAGAGAATTTGGAATTGGAACCAAAATTTTTAATCTCAGTCTGGGCTTATATCTTGAGTAGAAGAGATTTAACAAAGGGGAACTGGGAAGAAATAATCACCTCAAGTGTCGGCTGAGTAGGAGAAAAGCCAGTTTACGGAAAGATAATAAGGTAGCAGAGACAGAGAAGTAAGTAGAAAAAGAATCCTTCCTGGCTTAAGTAACATTCCATTTCCTGATTTCAATTCTTTTAATGTGGGCTAGATACATTTTCATCCTTGACTTAGCTGATATGATATATCCTTATAGCCTTTTAATAAATACTCTTCTTTTAAATAAAGTGGTCTCAAGTTAGTATCTGCTAAATACAATCAGAGTCTAAACTATTCAAGTAATGCACAAGGAAAGGAAATTTAAAACACTCTTGGTAACCAGTGGTACTATTTGGCAATACTCTCTCCTCATTTATTTTGATTTTTTTAAAATTTTCTTTTTAAAATTTTTTTTAGCTCTGTAATTTGAATTTATGTCCAGTTTACTTTGTAAGATTACCCTTCTCTTCTCCATACTAAATAATTCAGATTCATAATTTCAATTAACGAGCTAAAATTTTTAAGCATCCAAAGGGAAGAAAAATACATTTTATAGCTTTAAAATAAGCTATTTACCGCAATAAAATTTCTACTTGGAATGAAGTTAAAACAAAATTTGAGAACGGAGAGACAAGAGTAAATATTATGTGAAAATAATGTTCTCTGCCTCCTATAATCTTACTTTTAAATTTGACTAAAACAAATTGCCAAAAAGTAGTATCACATGGATTAGTTGTTCAGTGAAGTCTTAAAACCAGTGAATAATGAGATAGGAAATGATATTCAGATTATAGGATGATATTAGCAAGGTCAACTTCAGGGAGAAAAAAATTACATTGATTTCACACATGATTCTAAATTACACGAATATAAACAGCCATCATGAATCCAAAACAGCACAGCACTGCTACTGACAATTTAAGGATGTAAAAGGAAAGCACACAACACAAGGAAATGAATATTGATTAAACAAGGAAAATTATATATGGTAATAGTTTTGAAATAAGATGTTGGCAGATGAGCCTGACAACATAAGGCTGAGGAAACCTAAGAGGGACAGTATCACCAACCTTTCAAAAATGATTGTTCTGGGGACGCCTGGGTGGCTCAGTTGGTTAAGCACCTGCCTTCGGCTCAAGTCATGATCCCAGGGTCCTGGATCAAGTCCCGCATGGGGCTCCTTGCTCAGCAGAGAACCTACTTCTCCCTCTGCCTGCAGCAACCCCTGCTTGTGCTCTATCTCTCTGACAAATAAACAAAATATTTTAAAAAAATGATTGTTTCCTAGTGACCAGGTACTAGGTTGGTGATTTCAGTAGCATTCTGGTAAAACTGTAGAAACTGGCTCTTAGTGAGGTGAAGGGGATGTCTGATCTATAGCCTTTGTTGATTTCCATGGTAGAAATAATCCCACCAAAGCCAATTTCAAGCTAACAGTGTGGGGCCAGTAAACATGGAGCTCTCGTGAAATGTACATGAGCAGTCTGAGCCGGCTGCAACACAGATCATTCCTCTGGGGGAGGCTGTCTAGTTCTCAAGAACAGGCACAGTGTGGGATCCTAACAAAAGGAATCAGATTTCTCTGTTAGAAACCGTACTATCTGCTGTCTATTCACAGAAGAGGGAAGGTGGCATTTCAGGCTGCTCTTGAGACCACTTACGCCCGTTGTGTCTGTATGGCAGAGAGAGTGCGCAATCGTGTTCCACTGTCTATCAGGCTGCAATGAATAGCAGTATGAAAAACTATGAAATAATTTCTAAAGTTAATGAGACCCCCCAATACACATGATTAATCCAGAGTTTGTCAATATTTAATGTACATGAAGAGTCATGTTCTGCGGGTCTGAAGTGGGGCATGCAGACTTGCACTTTAATCAGCTCTCCTACCCACAGTGATGAACAGGGACACTCTGGGGGAATCACTGGATTTCTACGTGAAACTCTCCACCCTTACCAAGCATCTCTCTTTTCCAGGTGCTGTGCTAGACTCTTGGAGTCTGGAGAAAAATGAGGAAGCATGGCATGTGGCAGAGCTTAATCTCTGTCTTTATGAATGCCTTAAATGTATTATGAGTGCCACCATTTGGAACCACGTGACCTCGGGTGATGTGTATATGGTGCTTGAGACCCTATTTCCTGATATGTCAAATATCACTTATCATACCTTTAGGCAAATGAGATAAATATGGACACTGCTTAGTGCAGTGTTCCACACCTTGAAGGAAAACCATGTTAATTTGCTTTTGCACAAGAAACTCTCAAATTATTTAAGAATGTAGTCAAATCAACTATTAAAAAAAAAAAATCAAAAAAAAAATCCAAATTGTTCGTGGATGGGGCATAGAGAAAGTCCATCTGACTCCATTAAGGGAGGTGAAGTGGGGTTTCAGTGACAACGGTTTGTTTGAACAAATAAATCAAGGGAATTAAATTGGGGGAAGAGGGCGCCTAGGTGGGTCAGTTGGTTAAGCGTCTGCCTTTGGCTCAGGTCATGATCCCGGGGTCCTGGTCTCGTGTTGGGCAGGCTCCCTGTTAAGCAGGAACTGTTTCTCCCTCTGCTGCTCCCCTTGTTCATGCTCTCTGTCTCTCTTTTTCTCTCACTCAGTCTCTCTCTCTCTCTCAAAAAAATAAAATCTTTAAGAAAGAATCGGGGAAATACAAAAAGATGGTGAAATTAAATGTAGGAATTCATAAAGGATAAAGAGTTCAGGAAATAGTAAGTGGTTTGTTTTGCCTAGAGCATTCTAGTTCCTTTGTTAGTGTTTGGGGAGGCAAAATCAAGAAATATATACTTTTCATAACTTAAAAGTTTATGATAACAAAGCACCTGTTTTCATCCTCAAAATGAAACTATTGAAGAACTTCAAACAGGAATATGTCATATAAACATTTGTGCAAGCTCCCTCTGGCTTCAAAGGGAGTCAGCCAGTTTGGATGTCACCATAACAGACAAGGAAAGTCGTTGTTAGGCCTACACTAGGTGGGATGGTGAAGGGATAGGTCAGGTAACAGGGTGCGAAAACCAGCTCCCACAGGTTCATGATAGCCCATTATTAAATTTGCAAGTTTTTGCAAACTGGCTGGTCAGCATGACTATTAATAAAAGCTAAATAGTATAAGTCCTATATACTTGGGGTAGACTACATTGAAAATAAAGGTAATAAACACTGAAAACTCATAATTTCCATATTACTTATACTAACTACTCCCTTTGGTCTTGAGACTCTCTACATCTATTTTATCCGTATGATGAGAATACATGCAGTTGCATGCCGCTGCTGATCTCTGCTTTCAGTGATGTCACGTCCGAAGCTTGGTGGCAGAATTTACACCACGGAAATCTGAAACCGCTATGAAGTAGGCTTGAGGCATTGTTTCATAATTTTCTAGACTTAAGAAAGTGGAGAAAAAACTGAACAATCCAGGTTAATCTTAAAAGTCTGCCTCTACCATCACATTGAAAATAGTACAAAAAATTGAGGAAATATTCTGCCAGTACTCAAAAACTATTATCTGGGTCAGCAAAGACATCACTCACATCATTTACTAATGAGTTATGTTACCACATGTTTCTAACTTGCTTCACTTTTGTCTTTGTCATTAATACAAATGAGAATAGGAACCAGCAATTCTGTAGGAACTGCAATTGTTTATCTATTTTCCTCTATGATGGAATGGCCGTGCTACAAAACTTCAGCAAAATTTGCTAAAGCATCAGAGAGACCTGATTGGCTGTGTGGGATTTCAATAGAGTATTGTATATTTTGATTATTTGTAAATTATGTGTGATATATCCTCTATATTAAAGTTATATAATAGTCAAGTGTATGATAAACTTATATATCTACATATAGACACTTTTTTTTTCATTGATCTTCTTGTTAACTATTTAACAGCATACTCTTGGAATGGGAAAATGATTGCTGACAGGATTATAGGACTGGCTAGAGGAGGTGAAGAAAAGAGAGGGTGATGGGGCACCTGGGTGGCTCAGTGGGTTAAGCCTCGCCTTCGGCTCAGGTCATGATCTCAGAGTGCTGGGATCGAGCCCCACATCGGGCTCTCTGCTCGGCGGGGAACCTGCTTCCTCCCCTCTCTGCCTGCTGCTCTGCCTACTTGTAATCTCTCTCTCTCTCTCTCTCTCTTTCAAAAAAATAAAGAAAAAAAAAGAGAGGGTGATAACTCCAGTTTTATGATTAGGGTACAAAAGAACATGGTGGTGTCACTCACTGAGATCACAAACACATTGGGAGGGTCAGGAACCATGGGGTAATTATAAAGGGAAATGTCTGATGTGAGATTTTCTAAATTATCGCTTCTTAGCCTTTTGGCAAAGATCAAGTGAGATTTTCCAAATTAAATTTTTGCCTGTAAAGCTCCACTGATTTCAAGGTGCACGAGTCTGAGTGTGCCAAGGCTTAATGCTTCCTGGTTCTGGAGTCAAAGTTCTGTGCACTGCGCAGAGTTGGAAGCTCGCCCCAGGGAGTAACTCTCAAGAGTTACTTGAGAGTGTTGGAGTCTACAACCTTTTCATCTTCTTGTCCTGAGTTAGAGTATCTTGCTACTTCCTCCTATTCCCTGTTGCAATTTGTGATACTCAAGAGAAACAGGAATAATTCTTTGTAGTAAGCGTGAGTGAGCTTCTTAGACACAGATCTTTGTGGTCTTGAGAGGCAAATTGAACCAGATACCGAGAATTTCATATTCTCAAAATGGTCCTTTTCCCTCCCTTCAATGGATTTACTTAGAATAAATTTATTTCGAATCAACAGGACCTTATTCATGCAAAGCTAGACTAACATTAAACTCCAGAAATTGAAAAACAATTTTTAAAAGTCACAGACTATTAGTTTCTTTGGTAGAAAGCCTGTTACTCCGTCCTATCTCTGGCTGTGTTTGGCTAAGTCAGATTGCTCCTCTCCGTTACTACTGCATAAATTTATCGCCATATTCTTCCTACATCTTTCTTTTTCTTTCTGGACATATTTTGTCACCTGTTTTTTTCTCCTTTGGATAGTACACGTCTTGATTAGACCTTTTCAGCTAATTAGGGGATACTATGAAATGGTTTTCTGGATGTTTTATCTAAGACTGGATTGGCGGAAGGCCTGGATTTGTTAACTAGCTCAGATTTGACCACTGTGTTTGTTTTTTCGTTTTGACAGGAGACTACAAACTTTTAGTGTTGCCTTGTTTTTATTTCCTAGTTAGGGATGTGTATGCGTGGGGTGTGTGTGTGTGTGTGTGTGTGTGTGGGAAAGAGAGAGAGAGGTCCTTACAAACCATCTTAGTTGACTTAATTTGACTTAATTACTTGGACATTTCTGGGCCAGAGATAGACTATAATAAGGGGAGGGAACTTCTTCCTTATGGAAGGTTCTGGGAAAACAGGTGCATGGCATGTGAACAGGATCCTTGGAGAATAAGATTCTAATGTACTCACTGGTTCAGATTCAAAGATTTCTTTCTTTAGATCAAAGCACTTTGGCCCTGTTAGAAGGCGCTTGGGTTGCCAGCTGCTTATAATTGTTAGTCACAAAGATTGTAGAGAGAATCTATTCCTTGAATGCAGCGCAGTCCTTTTCCAGATAACAAATTTCCTAGAATTCTATATCCACGTCACCTCCACTTTACATTAAATGTTTAGTCTTGACACGTTAGCCTTTTGGCTAAAATCCACGGGAGTTGGCACAGGGAATCACATTAATTGTCCATTTAATCTAATAGCCCTCTCTGGCAGAGGCCCATTTCTGCTGTTTCAGGGGCAGACAAAACATAAACCAGAATGCATCTAGCCAATTGGAGATTACAAGATTAAATTTGCTGAGAAAGGAAGAGTGGAGTGAGATCTTTGAGCAGCCATTAAAAGAGAGTGATTCATTTTACCGGCATTTAAATGCACGCACTCACCTATTAGAGCAAAGCTGGATATCTGCATACAACTTAAAAGTAGCACGAACATATCATTTCCTCAAGAAATTAAACCCATAAAAATAAACCTTATTTCCATTTGTGATATATTTAAACCAATTATAACAGTTGTAGAAAACTGGTGGCATTTATATTAGGATCCTATCCTACTCATGCCTTCTGTTAGTCAGGAACTGGGTGATTTAAAGCATGGTTTATAGACCAAAAGCCTCAACATTACCTGGAAGCTAATTAAAAATTCAGAAACCTGGGACGCCTGGGTGGCTCAGTTGGTTGGACGACTGCTTTCGGCTCGGGTCATGATCCCGGAGTTCCAGGATCGAGTCCCGCATCCGGCTCCCAACTCCACGGGGAGTCTGCTTCTCCCTCTGACCTTCTCCTCGCTCATGCTCTCTCACTGCCTCTCTCTCACATAAATAAATAAAATCTTTAAAAAAAAAAATTCAGAAACCTGGGCCCCACCTTAAATCTACAGAATTAGAATTGACATATCAATGAGATCCCTGAGTGATTTTTATGCGCAGTAATGTTTGAAAAACATTGGTACAGAGGATATCACTGAAAATATTTAAAAATAGTAATCACTGGTCCACTATATTTTCAACTGTCTAATTGCCAAAATCCTCCCTAACTAGAATCATTTTTCATAGACACTAAAGTCTCTTTGTTTCTATGATCACTAGGCCTTTTTATGTAAACAATAAAAATATTCACCCTGCATTCTTCTCCAAATTAGTGGAAGAGTTAGATGAATATGCTTTCTCCTCAGGCTTCTTTTACTTAGAACATTTCCTCCATCCTCCTTGACTCTCATCATCTTGATAATTTAGAAGATTGTAGACCAATTAGTTTATGGAATGTCTTTCAGTTTTTGTTTGATATGTTCTCATAATTCAGTATAATTTATCTAATTTTAGCAGAAATATTAAAGAAGCAATGCTATTTTTATGACATTATCTCAGGTGATAGGGATTTCATATTGTTCTGTTACTGGAGACATTGACTTTGATCATTTAATTAAAATGGTATCTGCTGGGATTCTTCACTGTAAAATTACTCTTTTTTTCCCCTCTTGTAATTAGTATTTTGGGTAGAGATATTTTGAGACTGAAAAATATCCTAAGAAACTTTCAATATATTTATTTATATAAGTAGGGCTCATTTTATTCTATAAATAATAATCCATTACTATCATTATTTACTCTGAAGCTCCAATTTTCTCAACTTTTACTCAGTAGAAACCCTGGAGAAGGTGACTTCCAATTCCTTTTTTTTTAAGATTATATTTATTTTTGTGAGAGAGGGAGAGAGAGAGAGAGAATGAGTGGGAAGGAGGGCAGAGGGAGAAGCAGACTCCCAGCTGAGCAGGGAGCCCCATGCAGGACTCAATCCCAGGACCCTGGGATCATGACTGAGCTGAAGGCAGATGCTTAATGACTTAGCCACCCAGGCACCCATATTCTTTTAGTATGTCCCTATCATTTTTTGAGCACTTCTTTACTTATTGGCATTGTAAAATATTCCAGGCTTATCTTGTATTTCTCCCCCCAGTCCCAGAGTTAGCTACTTCCCCAAGGGGCCATACATAGCCCTTGTATGGCCACCTCTTTCCACTGTTTCCCATATGGACATACTCATCATTTCTCTGAGGCTTTGACATCTCATACAGACCATTGCTCTATCTACTGCTGCCTTGTAGATGTTCTTTTCACCCCATATAGGCCTTCCCCACCAAGCTAGGCTACCCTTCTACATAAATATCTCTTCACTCTGTTAAGGCTGGAACAGCCCACCCTGAATCACTACTGCTGTCATACCCCCACACCCTCCCCCCTCCCCCCGGCCAAGAATGACTTTCTTACTCTGATATATCATGCTAGACTAGACTACTATAACTCCTCAAACCTTCCTTTCTGTGTGGACCCCTATATTACTCAGATCCAGGTGATACAACCCAGACCTAATATTTGACTAAGGGAAGAGAGAGAAAGGAAGGGTAGGGAAGGGAATCAATTGATCATTGTCATGATCTATGTTATGTGTCAACTTAATGAAGCTACAATTTCCACCTTTTTTTTTTCCTTTTAATTCTAGTATAGTTAACATGCAGCATTGGTTTCATGTGTACAAGATAGTGATTCAACAATTGTATACACTGCTCAGTGCTCATAAAGATAAGTGCACCTTTCCCCAACCCAACTATGGTTAGTGCTGTGAAGTGTGTAAACCTGGCGATTCACAGACATGTACCCCTGGGGATAAAAATTTGTTTATAAAAAATAAAAATTAAAAAAAAAATTAAAAAAAAAAAAAGATAAGTGCACCTTTTTTATCTTTAATTTTAATTTTTATTTATTTTCTTTCTTTTCAGTGTTCCAGAATTCATTGTTTATGCACCACACCTAGTGCTCCATGCAGTACATGCACTCCATAATACCCACCATTAGGCTCACCCAAGCCCTCACCCCTCTCTACTCCAAAACCCTCAGTTCGTTTCTCAGAGTCCACAGTCTCTCATGGTTCATCTCCCCCTCCAATTTCCCCCAAGTCCCTTCTCCTCTCCATCTCCCCATGTCCTCCGTGTTATTCCTTATGCTCCACTAGTAAGTGAAACCATATGATAATTGACTCTCTCTGCTTGACTTATTTCACTCAGCACAATCTCTTCCAGTGCCGTCCATACTGATACAAAAGTTGGGTATTCATCCTTTCTGATGGAGGCATAATACTCCATTGTATATATGGACCATATATCTTCTTTATCCATTCATCTGTTGAAGGGAATTTTGGCTCTTTCCACAGTTTGATGTCTGTGGCCATTGCTGCTATGAACATTGGGGTACAGATGACCCTTCTTTTCACTATATCTGCATCTTTGGGGTAAATACCCAGTAGTGCAATTGCAGGGTCATAGGGTAGCTCTATTTTTAATTTCTTAAGGAATATCCACACTGTTTTCCAAAGTGGCTGCACCAACTTGCATTCTCCACCAACAGTGTAAGAGTGTTCCCTTTCTCCACATCCTCTCCAACACATGTTGTTTACTGTCTTGTTAATTGTGGCCATTCTAACTGGTGTAAGGTGGTATCTCAGTGTGGTTTCGATTTCAATCTCCCTGATGGCTAATGATGACGAACATTTTTTCATGTGTCTGTTAGCCATTTGTATGTCTTCTTCAGAGAAGTGTCTGTTCATATCTTCTGCCCATTTTTTGACTGTTTTGTGTGTGTTGAGTTTGAGGGATTCTTTATAAATCTTGGATATCAGCCCTTTGTAGTGTCATTTGCGAATATCTTCTCCCATTCCATGGGTTGCCTCTTTGTTTTGTTGACTGTTTCCCTTGCTGTGCAGAAGCTTTTAATCTTGAAGTCCCAAAAGTTCATTTTTTTTAAAGATTTTTTATTTATTTGATAGACAGAGATCACAAGTAGTCAGAGAGGCAGGTAGAGAGAGGAGGAAGCAGGTTCCCTGCTGAGCAGAGAGCCCAATGCGGGGCTCCATCCCAGAACCCTGAGACCATGACCTGAGCCGAAGGCAGAGGCCTTAACCCACTGAGCCACCCAGGCACCCCCCAAAAGTTCATTTCCACATTTGTTTCCTTTGTCTTTGGAGACATATCTTGAAAGAAGTTACTGTGGCCGATGTCGAAGAGGTTACTGCCTATGTTCTCCTCTGGGATTCTGATGGATTTCTGCCTCATGTTGAGGTCTTTTATCCATTTTGAGTTTATATTTCTGTATGGTGTAAGAGAATGGTCAAGTTTAATTCTTCTACACATAGCTGTCCAATTTTCCCAGCACCATTTATTGAAGAGACTGTCTTTTTTCCACTGTATATTTTTTCCTGCTTTGTTGAAGATTATTTGACCATATAGTTGTGGGTCCATATCTGGGCTCTCGACTCTGTTCCACTGGTCTATGTGTCTGTTTTTGTGTCGGCACCATGCTGTCTTGGTGATCACAGCTTTGTAGTAAAGCTTAAAATCAGGCAATGTGATGCCTCCAGTTTTGTTTTTCTTTTTCAAAATTTCCTTAGCAATTTGGGATCTCTTCTGGTTCCACACAAAAGACTCCACCCCCAAACTACTAGAACTCATACAGCAGTTCAGTAATGTGGCAGGATACAAAATCAATGTACAGAAATCTGTTGCTTTCTTATACACTAACAATGAAAATACAGAAAGGGGAATTAGGGAATCAGTTCCATTTACTATATATAGCACCAAGAACCATAAGATACCTAGGAATAAACCTAACCAAAGAGGTAAAGGATCTGTACTTGAGAAACTACAGAACACTCATGAAAGAAATTAAAGAAGACACAAAAAGATGGAAAGACCATTCCATGCTCATGGATTGAAAGAACAAACATGTTAAATGTCTATACTGCCTAGAGCAATCTATACTTTCAGTGCCATTACAATTCCCACCTTTAAATCAAGCACACGGTGCCTGGGTATCTCAGTCATTTAAGCGTCTGCCTTCAGCTCAGGTCATGATCCCAGGACCCTAGAATCAAGTCCCACATCAGTCTCCTTGCTCAGTGGGGAGTCTGCTTCTCCCTCTATCTACCCTTTCCCCTGCTCATGATCTCTCTTTCTCTCTCACTCAAATAAATAAATAAAATCTTCAATCAATCAATCAAGCACAAATCTAGAAGTTACTGTGAAAATAATTGTGATGTGGTTAAATTTCATGATCAGTTTACTTCAAGTAAGGGAGGTTGTTCTAGGTAGTTTGTGTGGACCTGATTCAGTCAGTTGAAAGACCTGAGGAGCAGAGGTGAGACTTCCCTGAGAAAAACAAATTTCACCTCTGGGCAGCAGCTTTAGACCATGTTCCAGAGTTCTATCCTGACATTCTGGGTGGCCTGCCCTATGTTTTTGAACTTTTCCTAACCAGTACCACAATCACACACACACACACACCCTTTCCTTGCAACAAGTCTCTCATTATGTATCTCTTACTGGCTCTTTCCCTAATTTAACCCTGTCTGATACAGGAAAGAGAGGGGAGAGAAAAAATATTATTATTTTAATGGAAATTCTCTGAGAAATGTTTAACTCTAATTTTCTCTTTCTACAAGGGAATTAGAAATAGAGCAGGAAAATATATGGCATGAGAGTTTAAGTTAATCATGAGGAAAAATTTCCTTATAATGAATATTAAAAATGAGAACATGGTTATATGACTCACTTAGCATCTAAGTGGTGTCTCCTCAGAAAGGATTCATAGGACTCCCTTCCCATATCAGTATATTCATCTACAACCTAGCTCCAAAAATTTCCTTTCATAATGAGTAAAGAAATCTTCACTTTGAGTTCCAAAAGGTAAGTCAGAACATACTCTAAAAGCAAGAGGAAAATAATTTGAGGTAAAAAATAAAAGCCACATTTATTCATGCAGGTATATAGTCCATGTAATTTTTCATTCTGAGACTTTCTAAAATTAGCTCATACTGTCTTCTCTGTCTGGAATACTTGTTCCTTGCTCCTCAGAGGACTGTCTTAGTTGCCACCTTTAAGTCTCCGTGTAATACCTCTTCTCCCCAGTGGTTTTCTCTAAACCTCTCTTTCACTCTCTTTCTCTTTCTCTCCACTTCTCTTCTATTAACCTATCTCAACCTATATTTATTTTATACTATTTCACATATCACAAATTCTTTCTCTTTAAAAAAACTTTCTTTAGTTGTTTTCACTCTTTCTCTCAACTGGGTTTTAAAACTCCATTAGAAGAGGGTTCATGTCTTTCCTGTTTCCTTTTATGGGTCCAGCACCTAAGGGAGAGAATTAGGTGTCCAATAAGTATTTGCTAAATAAATGGAAATCACTGTGTCACTGCTGTTTACCTGCCCATGATCCCAACATCAAATTTTTTTAAAAAACAAGTTGATAATAATCAGAGATTGGATATCTATTGATTAGGTGCTGTACAGTTTTGTCTTTAAGTAGATAAATTCACATAAAATTCAAGTCCAGTTTTAGCATTTCACTTTCATTCAGTATAAAAGCAGTTGCTTCACTTTGGCATACCTAAGTAGGAGCTGTGGTATTCATCCATTTGTCAACAAGCATTTAGTAATGGTGGGGATTACTTACTGGACCACAAATAGCATTATGAATGAGTAAATCTCAGATTAGCTTCTCTCACAAGCTTGGTTGTAGAAGAGCCAGAGAACCATTACAAATATGTATTGAGTCAGACAGAAATGGGGAAGAAGATAAAAGATTACCACCTGTATAATGGAGCTAATGGGAGACCAAATATCAGTCCTGAATTACTGACAAAACAAGCCTTTAAAAAAAATTGAAGTATAGTTGACACACGGTGTTACATTAGTTTCACGTATACAACATTGTGATCCAACAACTCTGTATATCATGTTTGCCCATCACAGGTGTAGCTACAGTCTGTCACTGTACAACACCATTGGGATACCATTGACTACATATCCCTGTGCTGTGCCTTTCATCTCCATGACTTTTTCCTTCCATGACCAGAGCCCTGTATTTCCTGTGCCCCTTCACTTATTTGGCCCATCCTCATACCACTTTCCCCTCTGGCAGACATTAGTTTGTTCTCTATTTTTATGCGTCTCTTTGTGCTTTTTGTTTAAAACAAGCCTCGTTTCTAATATGGAACTGAAGATCACACCCTATTAGAGACTATATCACTAAAAGATCTATTTCTACATTCTGTGAAACCTATGAAAAATCATATATATGTTTAAACATTAGACCTATAAAATTATATGTGTATATATGATGCTGTCAGAAGTTAGTAATAGCATGGATTATATATAATTAAAAATTACATATGAAATGTATAAATTATATATTTACATATCTAAATATGTATATTATGTGTGTATATATAACATGTATACATATATGTACATACATATAATATATACAAATGTCTGTCCAGGAGAGTTGGGGGGGCTCAGTCGTTTGAGCATCCGGCTCTTGGTTTTGGCACAGGTCATGATCTCAATATCATGAGATAGAGCCCTGTGTTGGGCTCTGTACTCTCAGCATGGAGTCTGCTTGAGATTATCTCTCCCTTTCCCTATTCCCCTCCTGCCATGCTCTCTCTCTTTCTAAAATAAATAAATAAATAATTTTAAAAAATGTATCTTCACATAATCCTCTTAGAAGTTTGGAATATTATGAGTTCATCTTAGTTCAGTCAACATAGAAAATAAACACTAAGTTGTGAGAGTCATTTCTGTTTTTTTTTAAGATTTTTTAAAATTATTTATTTATTTGTGAGAGAGAGCATGAGAAGGGAGGGTCAGAGGGAGAAGCAGACTCCCCACTGAGCAGGGAGCCCAATGTGGGACTCGATCCCAGGACTCTGAGATCATGACCAGAGCTGAAGGCAGTTGCCCAACCAACTGAGCCATCCAGGCTCCCATTTCTTATCAGTTATAGTAATGCTTTAATAACATTTTCTTTATTTTGATGCCATAATAAAGAATAACTGAGCGTGTTTGTTTCTCTGATTTCTGATCACTAAACATATTTATTTATTTATTTATTTTTAAAGATTTTGTTTATTTACTTGACAAACAGAGCACAAGTAGGCAGAGGCAGGCAGAGCGAGAGGGGGAAGCAGACTTACTGCTCAGGCTCTCTGTTCAGAGAGCCTGACGCGGGGCTCGATCCCAGGACCCCGAGATCATGACCTGAGTCTAAGGCAGAGGCTTTAACCCACTGAGCCACGCAGGCACCCCACTAAACATATCTTTTGATTATTATTGCTTATTTGACAAATTTAGTTGTATACTTTGTAAGTGACTCTCATTATAAATACCACTTGTCAGTGCTTATGTAAAATAAAATAGCCTGACTGATTAGGTTGGTAAAAGCCTTTTATTTTTTTTTAGGAAAGGAAGTAACCAAAGTATAAAGCATATTGATTTTTTTTGGCATGGTATTGCTTTGCTGATGTGGCCAAAATGTATTCACAGATGTCTTTAGATGGTGAGATATGGTTTACAAATATCTGAATAATATACTGTGGAGACAATTGGATGTGTGAATGCTATGTTTACTTTCCAGGCAGATGTCCTGACTTTTTGGTGGACAAGTTTTTTGTTTCCATTCTTGTTTTTTAAATAATGTGATAAATCACTAATAGTAATGTTATTACTATTAGTGTGGAATGCTGTGCTATTCCATGAGTAATGAATATGTTGAGATAATTTTCATATTAAAAAATCAGTAAGTAGGCACAGTCTCATATTGGTTTTCATCTTAAAAGAAAAACTGTTTAACATAACATTTGTGACTTTGATTCCAAACATGTGTTTGAAAATGGCAATAAATGATCAGCCTGATGTCTGGATATTTTTGTTACTAAATGCTTTTAAGTACTTTGATAATTGATTAGATTCTTCAGTTTATATATAAACATTTAGTGCTGTGAGCACATGTGTTGTGAGGACATAGTTTATAGAACTAGGAAGGGGGTGCTCTTACAATGACTTAGCCTCCTGTATTTTATTATTTTATTAATTAATTATTTTATTTTATTAATTATTATATTAATAAGTGGGTGTTTTGAAACATATCAGATTCCAAGAATGGTTTTATTGCCATTCCAATCTTTTTCATGTTTGTATTCAACTCACATACATAAACTATATAAATACTGAGAGTTTCTTCAAACCTACTTTAGGAAAATAGAAAGGTGGTTTTGTTTTTAATAGGGAATTTCGGTGGGCAAATATAAAAAAAATATTGTCTGAATAGCCTCTATTTTTTTTATAGTTTTGTGTATATTTTTTGCTTTTATCTTATGATATCAAAGCTCTAACACTCCAACTCTTATTATCTTACATATAAATCATCACCAGAAATGAGAATCATAGACATTTCATGTCTTGAGCTCTCAAAAGAGTCAGCTGTGTGTTTAACCAATTTTGATATGAGGCATGTTTTGAGTCTGATTAGATTTAGTCATAACAGAAAAATATTGAAACATATAAATGAAAAGTTGAGAATAGGAGATACTGAGGTGTTTAGGGTGCAAAGGGGCAATCAGCCAAAGGGGCATTTAGAACTTGCATTACACAGTCCCTCATGAACATGAGAAAAGAGATGGGATGTGTGTTTTCTGGCTCAGGGTTTACGTGCTCTGAAAGACCCTGGAACCAAAGAAAGAATGTGGATGTCTTTATAAAACTGGGTGGAAGGAACTTGAAGAAACTGTCTCCCTGAAGCCCTGTATTATCATGACAAGGTAGAACTCTTCTGTGCTCAATGCTATTTAGTCTCTTCATTTTGGTTGACCTGTGAATTAATGATGAACATGCCTCGAATGTTCGCATGAGGACAAGGGAATCATTTATTTTGTAAGTGGCACTGAAAATGTGCTGAAGCCTGCACAATGGAAACTAGCCAGTCAGCCCTTCTGTCCTGCTGATCCAGTGTTATCAAGGACACAGCAACTAACCCTCACACTTGGCTTCTCTGCAAGCCTCTATCGGAACAGGGCCTATGGAGCATGGATCTCCGTCTTAGGAAACAAATCTTTCTTCTTCAAATGTCAGTATCTCATTAGACCTTGCATGGGTTCATTTTAGCGATGTTTCCCACTACCCACCCACCCTCCCCTGAGATGAAGTGGTTCACGGCCTCTGCAGTCTTAAAAATACAAGCTTGTAATTTGACTCCAGGTAAACTGTGTGAATCTGGAACAAAGGCTGTTTGAACATGCATTTTTGTCATGTGGGATTTAAAGGTTATAATAAAACTTGATAAAGATGTAGCTTTTAAGAGAGTAACAGGAATGTCTATGTTTCTTTAACACTCAGTTAGGAGGCTCCATCTGACCTCTAAAGGCCTTGGCTGAATCGTGGGGATGCTGAATTGTCAAAGACAGTCTAACTCATCTCTCTTGTGTGTGGCTACGTTTTGGTAATGTGCGCTGTAGGGAGGCTATACATATTGTTAGCAGAATGTTTCTATCATCCTATTCCAATCGTTTAGACAAAAATGCTTTCTGATTTAATAAGACAATTTTATGATGCATATATTCAGAAAGATATGGGGGAGATTTTCAGGGTCTGTGTCAGATTGTATGAGTATATGGGCCTGCCTTTTGGTCATGAGAGAGAACCAATTTGTTAATTTGTGTGCACTGTAAATGAAATACAGTAAAAAAAAAAAAAAAAAAAAGAAAAGAAAAGAAAAGAAAAGAAAAAAGGATTCCCTTTTCTTATTGCCTTTCACAATATTTTTCCCCCTTAGGAACTGTCATGATTCTAATGCCCAAAATCCTGCACCAGGCAAACCAGGAAGACTGATCACTCTTACACAAAAAGTACCCTTTTATGGTAGATAAATATCTAGAACTCTAAGAGTACTTCCAAAGTCTTCCCATCTTTATTTCACTATGGTTGAATTAGTTGAATTTTATGTCATTAGAACCATGTAATTACAATGACAGAACCAAGTTGTATTATGATATTCCCTTTTTCATTTTACTATTTGGTCTTCTTGCCTTTATAATTTGGCTTTATAATTTGCCTTTAGTTCCACTTACATAATTTGCTATCCAAGTAGCAAATTATGTAGCATTTTTTTTCCAAATGCCATATCATTTTATTAAAGCTCTATTTTTTTTAAAGATTTTATTTATTTATTTGACAGAGAGAGATCACAAGTAGGGAGAGAGGCAGGCAGAGAGAGAGAGAGGAGGAAGCAGGCTCCCTGCCGAGTAGAGAACCCGATGCGGGACTCTATCCCAGGACCCTGAGATCATGACCCGAACCGAAGGCAGAGACTTAACCCACTGAGCCACCCAGGTGCCCTAAAACTCTATTTTTAATGGGGAACCTCTTTTCCATAATCCTCTTCTTTCCTGAATTGATCCACTTTTGTGGTTTAATATCTACTTTCTGAAGCACAACACTCTTTTCTTAAAAGAAAAAGTACCATATATATTATATATATAATATACATACAAAATATACAAATATAAATAAAATATTTATTTTTTTTATTTCTAAGTTCATGGAAAAAATCAAGAAATATTCTACTGTCATAATGAGTGGATATACTGGCTTAGCATTGTATTCAGGGTTGAAGATTCTCTGCCTTCAGAATTATGAAAACAATGATCTTCTGGAACCTATAGTTGTTACTGAGAAATCTGAAATCACTGTAATTCTTATCTCATATATGTGGCGTGTTCCCTCCTCTCTTTAGAAGACTTGAAGCTCTTCCCTTTATCACCGATATATAGCACTTTCATGACAATTGGCCTTGGGATACGATTTTTTCACTGTTTACATTAGGACATCTGTAGACTCATGTGCTTTGTCCCAGAAATTTCTTGGGTAATTCCTTTCATTTACTATATCCGTCTGTGCTTTCTTGGACCATGCTAGTCAGAAATTATTCTTAGATTTGATCTTTTAAGTAGATTTGATTTCATATTTTCTAACTTTATGTCTTGTTCTGCTTTCTAAAAATTTTCTCAAATTTTTTTACAACTTTTCATTGAACTTTTTTTTCAATATTTTAATTTTCAAGAGTTCTTATTTTCAATTTTTATTCTCACAGAACTTAAAATATTTTCATGCATTAACCTTGTCTTTGTGGAGGAGTGTTAAAAGTGTTTGTTTGTTTGATTATTTTAAAGAGTTATCTGTCTTTCCTCAGGACAAATACCATGTTTCTAAATTTTTTTGTGTGTGACTTTCATTTTGAGGTCTTTCCTCAAGTGTCAGGTGATCTTTAATTGTCCCTTCTTATATAAAAAGGGAGGCATTTTAATAGCAACTTGGAAGTCCTTTTTATTCTGGTAGACCGAAGGGTCGGGAGCTAGATCTAATACCTTGGTAGGCAGCTAGCTCTTCTGCTAGGATACTCTTTCAAAATATGAATGTGTATGTATTATTTCTCTGAGGATCTTCGGTTTATTTAGAGATGACATTTTCATTAGCCCCCCTGGGGAAGAATGTGGCAGTCACTGTTCCCGCTGAGGCTCCAAGTGGGAGGCATATGTCTAACCACTCGGGCAGGAGGCAAATGTTCATTTTACTTCCTTGTTTTAAGTTCTCTGCCTCCCTTGCACCTTTCCTCATATCTGCTGATTTTGAATGTCCTCGTATCTGCTTCTAGATAAATTTCTCCAGGAAAATGCTTTAACATTCTGGCTGTAATGTAAACATCTAACTGCTGACATTCTTTCAAGGGTGGAGTCAAATATCCAGTACAGAGATTTTTCAAAATGATTCCTCTGTTTTCATTCCCACTCTTTATCTTTCACTGGATCTTAAAACTTTCTTGAAATCTTCAAGGAAAAACCCTTTCCCGTGAACTCCTGCTATACTTTCTTCCTCACTGTAAAATCAGTGACTGCTTTTTGACCTGGTTTCCATTTTTCTTTTCCTTCTTTGTTCCTTTCTTCCTTCCTTCCTTCCTTTTTTTTTTTCAATCAGTCACCACATTATGTCTCATCTCTGTTGATTTATACTATTTATATTCCTTTACTATTATTTTGTAGTGGGCCCTGGAGGAGATAGACAAAATCAAATGACCAGCTGAGCATCTTTGACAAAGGTGAAGATCCCATTCATTAAGAAATACCTCAATACTGGGATCAGTAACAGAAGCAGTATTAGTTGTTTTAATAAAGATAGTCATAGTTATCCCATCAGCAACAACTAGTAGTGTCTACCAGCCTTGCATAGTTTCTACCAGTGCCATGATGCCACAGAATTATAGTGTCTTATAGTGTATGGACTCTTTTAAGGACATTTGCTTTTACTTCATTTAATACTTAGAATAGCTCTATAAAGAGATGGGCATATATCACTAATCATTACACACACATCTCTATAGATGTGATATCTAAACCCAGGGAGGTTAAATAATTAACTTTGCTCAATTAGTAGGTGCTGTAGAAAAATCTACTCAGTCATCCTAGCTTTTTTTTTAAATTTCTTTTCAGTGTAACAGAATTCAGAGTTTTTGCACCACACCCAGTGCTCCATGCAATGTGTGCCCTCCATAATAACCACCACCTGGCTCCCCCAACCTCCCACCCCCCACCCCTTCAAAACCTTCAGGTTGTTTTTCAGAGTCCATAGTCTCTCATGGTTCATCTCCCCCTCCAATTTCCCTCAACTCCTTTCTCCTCTCCATCTCCCCATCCTAGATTTTCCAGTGTTCAGCATCCATGTTAACATCAGCATGTTAACCTAGGAAGAATCTTAACTTTTCTTGCCTGCTCTGATAACAATGATCTTAATGGTATATTTAGATGCTAGTTTTCCTGACCCTGTTATCCTTCAGAATACAAGTGTCATTTTTTACTTTGCACCTTAATGGAGTCAACCAAAGTTTATCTTGAATGAGTTCAAACTATGGGATGGAAACTCTAAGTTGTTTCCAGTATAGTCAATGCAAACACGAGTGTATAACATGAACAACAAATGTTTTACACTGAGTTTAGGTTTTAAGTTTCTAGTTTCCCATTAATATAAAACAGGTTAGCAAATAAGCTTTAGAGATATTCTCTGTTCATGTCGGATCCTTATTCTTTTCTTTCATTCTCTGCTAAGTCCCTTACACATTCTTTTTTTTTTTTTTTTTTTTTTTTTTTAAGATTTTATTTATTATTTGACAGAGAGAGAGAGATCACAAGTAGGCAGAGAGGCAGGCAGAGAGAAAGAGAGGGAAGCAGGCTCCCTGCTGAGCAGAGAGCCCGATGCGGGACTCGATCCCAGGACCCTGAGATCATGACCTGAGCCGAAGGCAGCGGCTTAACCCACTGAGCCACCCAGGCGCCCCTCCCTTACACATTCTTAAACTGGGCTTACATCATGAGGTTCTATGCCTCAATACTACTCTTGTATCAAAAACCTTATGATCTTTCTCTATTTACTTTCTCAGTCTTGTATTAATTGTTTGGTAGAAGGAAATTTGTTTTTCTCTAATAGGCCTTGCAAAATCTTTCTATAAATTATTGCCCAGAAATTATTTTCTTGACTCATTCATGAGAAGCTATGGCTTATTGTGCCTCTCTGTTACCCAACTATTTTTATGTTTTTTTTATTTTTATTTTTTTTTTTGTTTTGATATTCTGCTCCAGATGTGATCAAAAGGAAGAAAAAATAAAACTAGAACTACTGTATCATCCAGTAATCCCTCTTCTGGCTATATCCTCAAAGAATATTAAATACATCAAAGAGATGTCTGTTCTCCCATGTTCATTGCAGTGTTATTCACAATAGCCAATATATGGAAACAACCAAAATGTCTATTTATGAATAAATGGGTAAGGAATTTGTGATGGAATGGAATGGAATGGAATATTATTCTGCCTTAAAAATAGAAGGATATTCTGTAATTTGCAAATGACAATCGGTGAACCTGGAAGACATTATATCAAGTGAAACAACCCGGAGGCAGAAAGAGGAAAAACTGCTATTTCTCACCTATTGTAGAATTTAAATGCACTGAATACATGAAAGCAGGGGGTAGAATAGTGCTTACTAGGGGCAGAGATGGGGGACATGGATGTTGTTCGAAGGGTACAAAGTTGCAGTTATGTAGGATGAACATGTCTACAGATCTAATGCACGGAATGATGACTATTGTTAATATTACTATATGGAATATTATATATATTGGAAATTGACTAAAAAGATAGATTCAAGGTGCTCTCATCGCCAAAAAAAAAGAAAGAAAGAAAGAGATAAGCATGTGAGGAAGGAACATATTAATTAGTCAGACTATCATAATCATTTCATGATGTATACATATATTAAGTTATCATATTGTACACTTTAAATATATACAGAATCATATTTTTCTGTTGTCCCATTGGAGAAATCATAGAGTTTCTGGCTAGTGTCTGGCCTTACTATGGCTTTCCTTTTGGAAAATGACATGATACTTCACTGTGACACTACTAAACAATGTCCTTCAATAAATGGCTCAAGAGCTTATTTGAACCATCTTATATCCTGGAACATTATTCTACCACTAAAAAAAGAAAGAAATCTTGCCATTTGCATGACATGGATGGAGCTGGAGAGTATAATGCTAAGTGAAATAAGCCAGGCAGAGAAAGACAAATACCGTATGGTTTCACTCACATGTGGAATTTAAGAAACAAAGCAAATGAGTAAAGGTTAAAGAGAGAGAGAGAGAGACAAACCAAGAAACAGACTCTTAACTATAGAGAACAGATTGATGGTTACCAGAGGGGAGGTGGGTGAGGGTACAAGTGAAATAGGTAATGGGGATTAAGGAGGGCACTTTTATGAGCACCTGATCATGCATGGAATTATCAAATCACTGTATTGTACACTTGAAGCTATTTTAACACTGTATGTTAACTCTAATGGAATTAAAATTAAAAAGTAAAAATAATCTATTTCATACTCATTTCCATTCAACCTGGATACAAATAATAAACATTCAGTAAGTTAACTTAAAAATATAATAAATCCAAATTCAAATATTACAATAAATCCAAAGCTTTGGCTGATAGTCTCTATCAGTAGTGTCCACAATGTATAAAATGGCTGTTCTTTTTTTTTTTTCAAAATGGCTATTCAAAAAAAAAACAACTATAGTTGGAATAAAAACTCCAACATTATTTATGCTTAGCTCAACATTTACCCTACAGTAACATATTCTTCATCTTTTTATTATAAAACGATTTACCCTTAAAATCGCCATCAGTAATAGATCTTTATCTTAAACCTAAGTTTCCTCATAGCACTTCCTTGCTCCAAAAAAACCTGAAGAGCATCTCACCAAGTATTGAAACCAGACCATCTGATTTTCTTTCCTTCCTGTTCTTCTTCCATGAAAAGAATACATTTGGTCTGACTTAATGGCTCAGAGATGTGTCTCACCCCCAAATTATTGGCTGTTATCCAGGCAAGTTTCTTGCAACCCTGAATGACTTCAGAGTTTACATGCTCTCCTTCTCTGGAGAGAAATTTCATGGTCAAGAATCAAATAGTTCTCAATTCTCTCTGGGAAGACAGGCTTCTCTCCAAGTCTGTTTCAGTCCTTACGTCCATCCTCTACCACAAACACACATATCCACACACCTCCTGGGACATATCATTCTTTCCCCAGAGTGTTGACAAGAGAGTTGGATTACCTAGCACAGTGAAGAGTAAATAGATCAAATACTAATGTAATGCATAGCACAAAAACCAGCCAATGCTGATTTATTTTTGCCTTAACTTGGATGTGCTAGTTTCCATGAGTCAAGTTTTCAATAGTAAAACTTTCATGAAATATATTGGATGAGCCAACTCAGTTCTATACATTTTGTGCCTCTAAAAAGTAGAAAATGCTTATGAGAGTGACATACTAATTATCATAAGTTTTGTAAATTCAGGAGCTTAGAGCACATTTGAGTAAGCCATCTAGTTTTGTCTCCAATTCTGTCAGTGACCACCATGTCCTTCATGTTTGTGTTGATGTCATGTATGAAGCAGTGACATGATCCTTTCTTATGTGCAGAAAAGTGCTAGAAGACTTTCCACCCAAACATCTTTCTTCAGACCTTAGAGCAAATGGAAAGGACTGTGGAGTGACTTTCAAACCCAACTCTAATAGACACGTAGCCTTGGGAAAACTAAAGAGCTATAAATTTTTTAGTTTACTACCTATAAAGTTGGAATAAAAATACAGAGTTCACAAACTGTATGGATAAAAGAGACACTCTATTTTTTTAAAGATTTATTTCTTTATTTGAGAGAGAGAGAGAGAGCGAGCGTGCGCATGTGTGAGCAGGAGGAGGGGCACAAGGGGAGGGAGAGAATCCTCAAGTAAACTCCCCACTGAGCACAGAGCCAGATGCAAGACAAGGCTCGATCCCCTGACCCTGAGATCATAACCTGCTTAGGTCAGATACGTAACCCATTGAGCTATCCAGGCACCCCTGGATGTATTCTAACATAGTGCCATTTAGTAAATATTGTCATCTCTCTCCCTTCATTGTCTTCAACTTTGTTCTGTTTCCCTACCCTTCTGACTTATTTTAAGAGGAGACTAACTTCAGAAAAGGTTCTGGTTTTCCACCACAGGATTAACTTAAATGTATGCACTCCATTTAAGGACAAATGAGTTCTTGGAGGAGAGATGGGTCCCATTGCATTGAGTTGTGCCATCTGGTACTCAGCAGACAGGTGTGCAACGCTAGAGAGGAGTATTGGGCTACTTATAGCTAGAAAATTATGCACACAATCCATATGCTTGTATGGGCTGCTTCTCCTGTTCCTCTCTACAATTGTGCCCAAGAAGCAAGGCAGGGAATGGATTGATCTTGATTCTTACCTTGAAGCTGTCAAGTTCAAGGGAGAATGTGCTCTTCTGTGGAACTACATCCCGTATTCCCTCACGAGTGAGATCTTATGTTTAGCCTCAGGAGAGAATAAGTTCTCCTGTGGTTTATTCTTAGATGTCTTTTCTGTCTGTTTACCATTCTGAGGGTGAAAGTTAGAAGTTTCTGGTATGGGGAGTTATTATTTAATGGGTACAGAGTTTCAATTTTGCAAGATGAGGAAAAGTTCTGAAGATAGGTGGATGGATGATGTTGATGGTCACACAATAATGAAAATGTACTTAATGTCACTAAACTATACACCTAAAAATAGTTAAAATGGTGGATTTTACCTTCTATATACTTTATCATAAGCAAAAAATTAACAACTTTCAGATTATAGAACTTAAGGGCTCCTTTGGGAACAATAGTCTTCACTAAGGACACTCCACTGTGGATTGAACTCTTATGGGTTCCAAGGTCATGGATGGGAGATGTTTATGGTTAGATTTTCTCCACCTTTTTTTTGAAAACAAAACAAAACAAAACAAACAAACAAACAAACAAAAAAACATTGGTTTGCTCCTCAACCCATTAATCTGCTGCTAACCACAAAAGTGCCCGAGTCTCTCACTTTTTTTTCTAAATCAGAAATCAGGAAGCATCATAAATCCTTTAAAAAAAAATCCGTTACATGGTGTTTTCAGACAGCTTATGTTTGGAGTACAGAACATGACCTAAGGTTGAGAAAAATAACTACTTTTGCTAACAATACCATAATTCAGAATGAACAAAACTATTCATGCTAGTGTTTTTAAGTGATATAGGCCACAGAAATAGATGGGAATTTTTTGTTGACTTTTAGAAAATACATGCTTTATATATGATTGTTTGTTGTAATTAAATACCAGAATTTTTCCCAAGGAAAACAGTAAAAATAATTTAAAAATATTTTTAGTTAAAAATCAATTTTCTAGGTGTTAATAGCTAACTTGAATTATAAATCCACCATTTATTAAGAATGGGAAATGACAAAGGAGAGAGGAAGGGAGATATCTTCCACTCATTTGAGAAAGGAAAGAAAAATAATAGGGATACTTGAGGTTGTCTGATGACTAAAGAGCTGTTATGATTACATATAAGAAGCTGAAAGTTAGGTGGAAGGAGAAACTAACCATATTGTCTCATGAAATAAAAGGGGAAATGTGTGGTAGAAAGAGGAGAATACATTCTTATAGTTGCAAATCACATTATGATTGTAAAAACACATCAGAGATTTAAAAATCCATTATAAGAATATATATTCTTGGGGCGCCTGGGTGGCTCAGTGGGTTAAAGCCTCTGCCTTTGGCTCAGGTCACGATCCCAGGGTCCTGGGGTTGAGCCCTGCATCGGACTCAGCAGGGAGCCTGCTTCCCTCCCCCCCCACCCCACTCTCTGCCTACTTGAATTTCTGCCTGTCAAATAAATAAAATCTTTATATATATATATATATTCTTCACACACAGTGTGCATAGATATAGATATAGGTATTTTACTGCAAAAAATACAATTCTGTTATAAGGGTTAGGATGACCAGAGAATCTCTCTTTTTTATTATTATTATTATATTCAGTTAGCCAACATAAAGTACATCATTAGTTTTTGATGTGGTGTTGTTCAATGACTGATTAGTTGTATAACCCCAGTGTTCATCACAACACATGCCCTCCTTAGTACCTATCACCCAGTTACCCCATTACCCCACCCCCTCCTTTCTGTAACCCTCAGTTTGTTTCCCAAAGTCCAGGGTTCCTCATGATTTGTCTCCTTCTCTGATTTCTCTTAAGATGGAGCAGAAATTTTATAGTTTTAGAACATTAGAAGACTGGAAGAAATTATAAAGAGAGATGCCATAACATGTGCTCTCAGTTTACATCACGATGCAACAGGCTTAGAGAGTCTCATGACTTTTCCCAAATTCTTAGGCTTTGCAAGTGGCAGAGTCAGGGCGAGTCACAAACATTTTCTCATTGTTTTGCACAATATGGTCTCCCTAATAAAGACCATAGCTTCTAGAGGAAAGAATGGTAGAATCTTCTTCCTGTCGAATTTAAAAAGAAAGAAAAAACAACTCTCTTGGACATCTTAATTTTAATATCCAAAGCCCAAACATTTTGGTTAAATAAGAGTTCATTAATAAACTAATCATGTGTATTAATCCACAAATAGCCCTTAATACCCTGAAATGTTTTTCACCATCTCACTAATGCTCATTGAATTGTGTAGAAATGAGATAAATGGCAAAGGAAATACCTCCAAAAACTTGAGCATATAAAGATGAGGTGAATTGCCGTGTAGCATAAGATATTTTAATTAGAATAATTAGAATAATTAATAACTTCTTTGAAATAAGAGAAGAATAAATTGGATTTCACCTCGACAAGACCTCTTTTTACATCTGAGTTGACTCTACAGTTTGGATATTAGGAATCCCCACTCCTTCCCGGTTTAACTTTCAAATAACACCACCCTCTTTTTGAACCCAGGACATTTAATTTGGTTTCCACACCCAGTATTGCAGGGGGGGGGGTCCCTGCTAACAGTCTACTCGCTCTGTTTGCTTCAGATTCTCTGGGTTTCTTTCTTTACTTGTGCCCGGGGCCTTTGCTCTTGTGTTTGCCCTGCCCAGAATCAGGGAAGCTCTCTCCTTCTCATGGTTTAGCTTCAAGCTGAACTCTTAATCTCTCAGAAGAGTCACCTTTTCTCCAGGTTCCTTCAAACAGCTTTTGCGTTCTCAGTCCACTCTATTGCAGCACAGTTTGCCTTTACGTGGTACTTTTAATGATCGGAGAATTTTATTATATAAATTCCTTCTAAGCCCAGGCTAAACATAAGGCCTTCCAGATGCTTTTTCCTTGATTGCTTGTCATCCACCTTCTCCAGAACATTCACTCTGTTAACCAAAGCATGGCGGGACTGTCCCTTGCTGACTTGGACGTCTGACTCACAAGTGCTGCCCGGTGGTTCCTGTGAAGCCTCTACCCTCCTAAGGTTTTCTTGGAGTTGCTATAAAGACCATGCTCCCAAATTCCACAGATACTGAATTAATCTTTAAATAAATGTAAATGAATGTCTTTATATTTAAATGCCAGAGAATCACAAAAAATAAGCCATATGGCAGCCATGACCTTTTGAAAAATCATTACAGAGCTTCTCATCTATTGAGAGAGCAAACAAGAAATCCAACATCAACTCCTATTCAGTTCAAATTTCTTCTTTCTTACTGAGCGTTCCTATCCACTTTACTCCCCCGTGTCATTATGTTTCATGAATCTACAAAACTCATATAATAGCAACACCGGGGATGCATTCCGAGTGGCCTGGGAAAATATTTTTAGAATCTTGTTTTAAAAGACAGAAAATATAATAGTGTTACTCCATGCAGAGTGGTGAATTACTTGTACTATATGCAAGGGAAACTGTTGGCATGAACTTGGCGGAATATTCTTTTGCTCTTTGCGAATAAGAGTTGCTGTTAATATATTAGATATGTTTTGTCTTCCAACCCAACCCCATGACTAATTACACTGTATAGAAAGTTGAGTAGGCACTGAACTAGGAAATGTGGGATCACAGGCAGTACAATCCCCATTGTGGTTTCCCTCAGCACCACAGAGCTGTTTTTTTCTGATATTGTGGAGAACTTCGTAATTACACATTTTCTGTCACTGAGAGATCCAGTATGTAATTACACAGTTCAAACACAATAGTGCTGGTTACTGTTCAAATACATGTAGCTGCATGGGATTAGGATGTACTTAACACTAATTACTTAAAAATGTGATGGCACTTATTACTGCGTTTATTTTGAATATGAAATGTACAGGTATAACCAACCACATTTGTGTGTGAAGGTTGTATCTA
>PISX010014205.1:41985-53937 GCA_004024625.1 Mellivora capensis | reverse complement strand
CTGACCCTCTCCAGGGTTTGTTTTTGTTGCTTGTTAGGAATTGTGGGTGGTTGTTTGGTTAGTGACTCTTAAATTATTCTTATAAGTCTGTCTCTTAGTTATATGTGGTCTCTAGGATATTTATTTTTCATGTAGTTAGCTAGTGTTTTGACAGAGCTTTTCTTGAATTCCTGTAGCCAAAATGGAAGGAAAGAAGGAAAGAAGGAAGGAAGGAAGTAAAGGAAAAGGAAGGAAGGAAACCTGTCTCAGTGTTTGCAAATTGGCTCTGTGCTGGGACACTTCTTCAAGGCTTAGCCAGGTCATTTATACTCTGCTGTAACCTTCACTTTCAGCTTGTGTGTAGCATACAGCTCAGCCAGAGGTGAAAGCTTAGGGTCTTCTCCGGCTCTTTTCCGTGCTTGCATCCTGTCCTGGGCATGCATGTGGCTTTCTAAATTTCAAGTATATGTAAGTGCTTTTCAGTGCCCTGATTTCCCAAACAAACTCTCTCCTACTTCTTCTTCCAGGCTCTCTGGCACATCTACAGCTCCTTTCAACTGTAATCTTTTGCTCCAGGCACTAGCAGGTTGTTCATTTGCCTTACAATGTTGATAAAGACTCTCTTTTGTATTGCTGCTTTTCTGCCCTGAGAGGGTTCCAAGTCAAATAAAACAAAAACAAATCCCTTGCTTCAGTTCTTTCTCTTTCCATAGCCCCCAGACAGGTCAAAACAGACAAACACTATTCTTTGAGAGTAAGGTATGTCTGATCCCTTTGGAACCAGAAGCCATGATCCCGCACTGGGCCTGCAGGCTGCCATATTCAACACCAGTTTTGGGGGGAAGGGCAAGTACAATTGCTACAAATCTTTCCTACTGTTTTAAAATTGCCTTTTCTTTGATTTGTCATTTGCTTGGTTGCTGTAAACCTTTGACTATTTTCCACAATCCTGACAAAGTTGATTCTGATAGTTTTTCCTCAATTTGTTTGTTTGTTTCTATAGAGATGCACCCCTGGAGTCATCTATTCTGCCATTTTCACATCCCAGAAGCATCATTTTGAATGAAATATTTTCATGGAAACATTTAAGTTACTCTACAATGATAGAGTTCTTTCCTGTCCTTTTTTTAAAAAAAATATAACCAGAATTAAATATCATAACAGTCTTCAATCACACGTTTTTATATATAAAAACCTTTATTGTGTGTCTATATTATTATAAAAATATTTCCCAAAGTATTCAAAAAGAAAAGTGGAATAAGAAGGCAATTAGCTGTTTTGCTACCAAGCCTGAGGTGGTCTAGTATATTGGAAACAACACAGACCTGAAAAACCAAAAACCCTAGTTTCTAGTTGTAGCTTATAGCTTAATTAGCTATGTGGTTCTAATTTAGCATCTTTTCCCTCAGATTCTTCACCTATTAAATAAAACTATTGGATTTCCTGATCTGAGAAGTCCTTATCAGCCCTAAATTTTCACTGAGCATGAGAACAGAAGATGTCATTCATAATCTTTAAACATATGTTTAAGAGAATATAGAACAAACTTACATATAAATACAGTGCAGCATTTGGGGGCAAGAAGTTCACTGCGTGTCTTCCTAAGTCTGTTTCAGAAAAAGGTTGAATACTTAATGTTACCTTGAATCCATTTAACCTATTTCCTAATAGTTTTTAATGAATACTTAATTTGCCAAGTGTCAATATTAATTAAAACAGTCCAAATTTTGAATTTACAAATAGAGAAAAATACATAAATAGCAAATTTTGAAAGATTTAAAGAGGTCTGTGATTTTTTATAAACATAGAAACATGAATAAAGTGGCCTAATGAAAATTTATTGATATGCACTTGGAAAATAAGCAAATGCCTAATCACTTTTAAACGTTTTCTTATTTGAAACTGAACATTTTATTTAGTTTCACAAAGACCAAAATGATGCTTCTCAGATTTCTCCAGATCTGTAAAACTCCACATGTTTTTCTTTGAAATTTATAATTTACCAAGTATATGTGTGTAGACTTGGAAACAGAGATCTGATTCCACAATGTTCTCTAAAGACACAAGAGCTACAAGCTTAACAGCAATCTGCCAAGTAAAGCAATGTTTAAGTTATAGAATTTGGTGAGGAAAACATTTATTCTTTAGATTTTCTGAAAATACCTGGCTCTTATATAAGATTACATCTAAAGATACTTTCTTAATGGAAATAAATAAGAACTTGCATTCCACATAATTTTTGGTCATAGTTCATGTTAAACATAAAGTAGCATCAAAAAGTCTCTGCCTCTTACTACCCACAATGAAGCAAATATTTGATTGGTTACTGTAAAATGTAGCCTAATGCAAGGTTTCTTTAAAACACTAAGTGGCTTATAGTTTGAATAATATTTCTACGAACAAAAGGTAATGATACAGCTGGCTAAAATAAAAGCAACCAGTTTTTGAATTCTTATTATTGACAGACTTTGTGGTAAATTCTATAGATATATATTTATTTAACCCTCACAAAAACCATGATAAATGGATCATATTATCACCATTTTACAAAGGAAGAAACTAAAGGTCAATGAAGTAAACCATTTTGTACAATCATTAGTACACAGTTTGACAGGAGCCAGAAGGATAAAATGCAGAGAACCAGTTTGAAATTCAGACCACACTGGCTACCTGATTTCTACAAAGTGATTTTTTTTTTTTTGAGGCTCAATTCAGTCCTCCCATCTATAAAAGGAGAACAGCAGCATTTATATTGCAGAATTGTTCTAAAAATTAACTAAAATTTCCACAAATTGTCTGTCCTAGAAGAGGTACTTAGTAAGTGAAAGTAATTCTTATCAGAGCAGCAGAGAAAGCATTCATTCCCAGGTCCTTTTGCCCCAAAAGCTCTTTTCAGTATACCATGTTTCTTTTTCACTTATTAACAAAGAAAAATAAGGCAAACAACACGCCCAGTTTTGCAGCACCACTACCAGATCAAACAGGTAGTAGGGAGATCCCTAGGCTTGCCATTGGCAACATGTACTCCTTTCTTAGCTAGCTCCTAAAGGACTAAAATAATTGTGTATGTCTGGAAACTCACAACTTCTCCAAGATACCAATCCTTGTCCAAAAAAGGAGGCTATCACAGAATTTTTCTTGGGCACTTAAGAAGGTTATTGTAACTGTTAAATAACTTCAAGAAATATTGAAATATAACTTTAATAACATAATTTTATAATACATTATAATCTATAGAATATAAATATAATATACCTTGTACTATAAAATTATGATAGTACATAAAAGAAGAAATCATAATTATATTATAAAATTATAATCACATTTTAAATGGATGGGAATTTCATATTTTCACCTAACATTTGACTAAAGATGAACAAACCAAATAAGAGAACCAAACAAAAAGCGTTAATTTCATTAAGTGACCATTTTTAAGTGTACTTAACTAATGGTAACAGCCACATTTATTGAGTACTTACATGTGTAGATGGAGAGCTAAACGTTTTCAGTGTATTTGTTCATTTAATTTTATTCATATATCCTAAAAACCTGAGCATTGTTTTCTCTTAAATACTAGTGAAACACAGTAAGAATGGTATATTGCAGCACACATTTCCATGTTACATTTAGGTAGGCAATTAAGGAACAAAAGGGTTGGGCCAGATTTATTAGTCATATTGAGGTTACTTTATAATTTGACTTCCAAGGGGCACCTTTCTTCATAAGAGCCAAGATCCCTTTCACTCTCATTCTAGAATCTGTCAGGATAGATTCTGATAGGTCACAGAGAGGTTTTCCAAACCTATGAAGCAACCAGGTGAGAGCTCAGCCAACATTCCCATGGTCAATTTATTTTAATGACAACCTTCTGGCTGAGTGACAATGAATGCCCAATCACAACTATATTTGTCTTCAGGATAGCAATTGCAGGCTTAAAATTTTAAGTCACTTTAAAAGCATTAGGTTCTACAATTTGACCACAACTTATTATCAAAGTTAAGCTATCAACATTCATTATTAAAGATGATTTTTATAAGTTATGAGACTGAAAATTTCTTTTCTAAATGTAATACCACTATAGTAGAGGACAGACCTACTTATGCATATTTACATATTTCATTTATATATTTATTCGCATGCAAATTCTTGAAGGTCATAGGAATCGTTTTGCCAACTCTGAGAATATGGCATCTTTTAACTCAGCTGCAAATCGAGGCCAGGATTTAATCTCCTTTTGTCCAAGGACAGGGTAAGACTGAGTAAATTTTTATTGGGGGAAAGACATGAGAAATCTCTCATTATGCCAGCTGAGCCTATACCATCTTCATTCTTGCCTTCTCAATTTTGTCTTATTCCCATTTACTCCTTCATTCATGTTTTGACTTCTCTCAAATGTATGTGCAAGATACATACAAAGATCTAAATGCTGAGAGGTTCAAACAAGAAACAGTTTAAACCACTCTGCCTCCTCATCTGGTGAGACCTGAGAACCCAACAGACTGTGTAATGCTCTCTGTGCTTTCTTTATGAGTTTGCAGTTTTTCAATATGAGTTCAACATGCAGAGTTCTAATCACCCAGGAGCCATGGTATATACCTATCAAATTGTTTTGCCTAATTAATAGAACACACCACTACTTCTTTTAAGGCTCTTAACATTTTCTCATATCTTTAATACACATTAATATTTGTTGGTTAAATCTATTAGATGGCAAGCACAAGCTGATTCAATTCTGTACCTCCTACAGCAATTGATCCCAAGGTGCTTTGGAGATACTAAAAAATTATTTACTCAATGAAAGAAGGAAGAAAGGAAGTGACTGAATTTCAGGTTATTTGTTGCTAGTAATGGAATGGTTTTGATTTGCCTTTTCCCGATTCCTAATGTTGAGCATCTTCTCTGTACTTCTTGGCCACTTGTAGGTCTTCTTTGGAAATATTTCCTTTCAGTTACTCCACCCATTTTAATCAGATTATTTGTGCGTTTGTTATTGAGTTGTAACAGTTCCTTATATATATTGGGTCATAACCCTTTATCAGACATATGATTTGCAAAGATTTTCTCCCATTCTGAAAGGCTGTTTTTCATTTTGTTGTTTCTTTTGCTGTGCAGAAGATTTCTGAGTTTGAAGTCTTGAAGTCCTCTGGTTGCTGTCAAATGTGAAGTACCAGTCACCTACCCCAGTCTTTACTGACAACCTCTGGAGAGATATACCTTTCTTTATCTCTGCTAGGGATTCTGAGGCTTTCTCAAACTGTGAATAAGCCTGTTCCATGCTTCTTTCTCCCTTGTGTAGCAGTATTTTCAGTATTTTAAGTTTGGATAGCTTCTCTCCATCTCACAGCATACCAGACCATGTGCCCACAACCTCCCCTTTGCTTTCCCAAGGGCAGAGCCAAAACTTGGGTTCATATGGGCTCTCCCTGGCCCACATATTCTACTGGCTTTTTGAGCATGCTTGCTAGCCCTGGGCCAAAGTTTGCTCTCACCACCATTAGAAGTGTGCACAGGGAGCTGGCCACAGGGTGAGGGGAGCATAGGTATGGGTGAGGTGCACAGAGCTCTAGGGTTGCCTGTGTGCCATTTGGGGGGATCTGTGAGTGAGACATCCCCAGCGGCTCCTAGGTGAGCTTTTTGATGTCATCTGTGAGGCAGTTAGTAGGGTCTATGTCCCTTTAATGTCCTCTAAGAGTCCTACCTATTGCCCTACCAGCCTCTACCTGCTCCCCCTTATGCAACTCAAGACTCAATACTCTAGATGGAGCCAGAGAGAAATGGGCTTCTGGTAGCTTCCCATACAGTTGGGAGAAAATATCACAGGCTGAGAATGCATCTCTTGGCACCACGCTGTGCCACCCTGGAGGAATGGTGATGCGGATAAAGTGAATCAGTTCCTTTTACCCTCTCCAGTGTGTCCAAACATGCCTATTTTCCCTCCAGTGGTGTGCTCCAACTTTTCCTCTGGAAACCTGGACTTCCACAAAGGCTCCCTCACCCATGGCTGATTATCTGAGATGGCATTTTCCAGGGGCTTCCAGTCTGCTGCCAAGAGGGGCTAGGACTGGTTTATAGCTACAGCAGTGTCCACCGCTGTGCCTGAGGTCTGTATGCCTAGTACCCAACCCATGGGTGAACAAGAGCCCTCCTGTTCCCTTGGTGTAATGGTGCTGAATCCCAGCACTACCAGAAAGGCACCTCTGTCCATGGATGGATGCCAAATTGTTGTTGAGGGAGGATATAAGCGAGAGACATCTTATTTGGCCAAGTCGCTGATGTCCCAGTATGAAAGCTCATTTACTTTTCAAAAGATGTGTTTAGCTCCCACAGATATGGACAAAAGAATGATTTCTATGCAAGTGGAGATGTATGTCATGGAAAGTGTTAGCAAGTGCTCAGGCAAGGTGATGAAGGGGTGATTCCCATGACCTTCAGCTTTACAAGTTCAGGAATGAAAGAATCCAAAGAATGAAGCATTCTTGTAGGTGATTTGGTAATTTGTTTCATTTACTCCCTCCTGGCATATCTAAAAGGGGGGGGGGGTTGTTATCTCAGTTTGCCTGGATTAAGAATCTGAGATTCCCAGAGTCTACTCATTGCCCAAGATCATGTAGTTAAGTAAGTAGAAGATTTGGGATGCAAATTGGGGCTAATCTACACAAGGCTACTGTTGTATTACTGTTGTGTTGTTTGTTGTTGTTTTGAATAGTTATGTGTATGTGATTTGTTTGGGGTAGAATGGGCTGCAGAAAATTAACGTCTTTTGCCTATCAAGAAGGAAAATACAAGAAAAAGGGAAAGAAAGAAAATCAAGCCAAACACTGCCAAAGGCAAGGAAAGCAAGGGCAAAAATGAGCTACTGGGCTTCATCAAGATAAAAAGTTTTTGCACAGCAAAGGAAACAGTCAGCAAAACCAAAAGACAACCTACAGAATGGGAGAAGATATTTGCAAATGACATATCAGATAAATGGCTAGTATCCAAAACCTTTAAAGAACTTACCAAACTCAATACCCAAAGAACAAATAATCCAATCAAGAAATGGGCAGAAGACAGGAACAGACATTTCGGCAAAGAAGACATCCAAATAGCCAACAGACACATGAAAAAGTGCTCCACATCACGTGGCATCAGGGAAATACAAATCAAAACCAGAATGAGATGCCACCTCACACCAGTCAGAATGGCTAAAATTAACAAGTCAGGAAACGACAGATGTTGGTGAAGTTGTGGAGAAAGGGGAACCCTCCTACACTGTTGGTGGGAATGCAAGCTGGTGCAGCCACTCTAGAAAACAGCATGGAGGTTCCTCAGAAAGTTGAAAACAGAACTACCCTATGACCCAGCAATTGCACTACTGGGTATTTATCATAAAGATGCAAATGTAGTGATATGAAGGGGCACGTGCACCTGAATGTTTATACCAGCAATGTCCACAATAGCCAAACTATGGAAAGAACCTAGATGTCCATCAACAGATGAATGGATAAAGAAGATGTGGTATATATATATCTATATAGATATATATATACATAAATACTATGCAGCCATAAAAAAACAAGATCCTGCCATTTGCAATGACATGGATGGAACTAGAGGGTATTATGCTAAGTGAAATAAGTCAATCAGAGAAAGACAATTATCATGTGATCTCTCTGATATGAGGAATTTGAGAGGCAGGGCAGTGGGGTGGTGAGGAGAAGGGAGGGAAAAATGAAACAATATCGAACTGGGGAGGGAGACAAATCATAAGAGACTCTTAATCTCAGGAAACAAACTGAGGGTTGTTAGAGGTGGGGGTGGGTGGTGGGGAGGGATGGGGTGGCTGAGTTATGGACATTGGGGAGGGTATGTGCTATGGTGAGTGCTGTGAAGTGTGTAAACCTGGTGATTCACAGACCTGCACCCCTGAAACAATTAATACATTATACGTTTAAAAAAAAAAAAAAAAGAAGAAGAAGAAAGAAAGAAAGAAAAGAAAAACAAGCCAGCAAGCACCGTACTGAGCAGCTGTAGATTCCTATTCAGTCTGAGTTTTGTACTCATTCAGTAGTCATTCAGTTCATCTGTACAGTGAGGTGCTTGCCCGTGCCTTTCCCTGGGCAACTGACACCGAGGCTTCCTATCAGACTCTTCAGGTTCTAAGAAGCATCATGTATCTGGGGTTTCTAATTCCACACACATGCCTCAGCCGTCTGTTCTAACTGGAGTTTTAAACCACACCAAAACAAGATTCACTTTCTCCTTATTAATATTTAGACTCTGAGGTGGTTTATTCAAACTTTCTCTGTACTTTCACTTGCAGAACCTCACAAATGCCATCAGAGAAGCTTCCATAAAGGCAACCAAGATCAGAATTACTTTTGCAAAATGGGCAAAAACTTAATTTGCAATAATTTCTTAGCAATTTCAAGGAGGTTTTCTAATGTAAATCATAATAATCAGGCTGCAGAGAATTAGTCTACAACATCTTACCAACTTTGGACAAGCATTTTTTCCCATATAGTACAGACCTTTAGCCTCTAAAGTATAGAAATAGTTTTTGGAAAGCATTGTGATGTCTAACACAGATAGAACTAACAGGAAACTTCATTGAAAGGTTTTGTGCAATTTCATACTGTACCTCAACCCCAAAGGAGAAAAAAAAAAAAAAAAAGATATGGCCATCAAATTATGCACCTGGCCAAACCCTAAACTCAGCAGTGGGAACAGAAAACTAACAGTTGAAGTGGGCTAAGGAAATGACAAAGATTCACCTTGAACTTAATTGTCACTATGTTTTACCTTGAAATTAGTGGACCTTGTATTTTGCCTTTTTATCTACTAATCCAACCTCTGTTGCTTAAAGCAATGTGTGTTTCTGGTTTCTCACTTCTTTAAATAGCACTTGCAGTGAGTGATATTATAACAACACAGGGCCACAGTGTGAACAGCCAACAAGAGAATCGTTTAAACAAATGGATTTGTAAAACATGATTGTTTTAAGACTGTCCATGTCAGGACTGCAATTTGAATTAAACATAAGGTGACTTCTTTCACTGAATCAATAAGTGCAAATAACATTGCTTGCAACCATGTTTTATTTCACAGACAAAAAAATGGTTCTTAACAGCTTTCTGAAGGCTGTGCTTCAGCCACCTGCTGTTAAAGTTGTTTGCTTTTTCTTGCAAAATTTGGTTTTTTTGCAGCATTAAAACAGGCAGACTTGCAGTCAGCTCACTTGGGGCTAGAGTCCAGGGATGTTTGAAAGGCACTTTTCTTAATGAACACCATAATTTCCTGCACCCTTCCTACCAGCAAGTCAGAATAAGAGGAAGCACAGAGGGGTTTGCCCGAAGCTAGTTTGCCTCCAATTCTTACCAGTATCAGCTGACTTGCAGTCAGAGGCAATTTCTACCACTTTCACAAAGAGCCTTCTAGTGGTCCATGTGAGATTATTACTTAAAAAGTTGGTTTTATTGGCACCTAGTAGATACCATGGTAATCCTGGTTAGCATGAAATTATGCTAGTGATGACATCTACTCTGTCCTTGTTTATGGCTTCCATTTTGTAAAATGAAATAGAACCCATTACAACATTTGTATTCATGTAGTTATTGGGTGTCTGGGGAAAAAAAAGTAGTGGCACGGGGTGCAAAAATGCCACAGCTGTCTTCAACTTGAAATGTTGAATGATTCTGGAAGCACAATCTGGAGAAGGGAAGGCTACTTTATTTTTTATTTTTTTAAGGGTATTTTTTTTAAAGCTTTGTATTTATTTACTTGACGGAGAGAGAGAGATCACAAGTAGACAGAGAGGCAGGCAGAGAGAGAGGAGGAAGCAGGCTCCCCGCTGAGCAGAGAGCCCGATGCAGGGCTTAATCCCAGAACCCCAGGATCATGACCTGAGCTGAAGGCAGAGGCTTAACCCACTGAGCCACCCAGGTGACCCAAGGGAAGACTACTTTAAAAAGTGCCTTAACATATTTCTTTTGCTTGGTCAAATTCAAAGAAGTAAGTGTTACTGATTTTCAAATCTTATTCTAATCCTTGATTTTTTTTTTAAGATTTTATTTATTTATTTGACAGAGAAAAATCACAAGTAGGCAGAGAGGCGGAAGAGAGAGAAGGGGAAGCAGGCTTCCCGCTGAGGAGAGAGCCTGATGTGGGGCTCGATCCCAGGACCCTGAAATCATGACCTGAGCTGAAGGCAGAGGCTTAACCCACTGAGCCACCCAGATGTCCCTCTAAACCTTGATTTAGAATTTCTAAAATTTCCATACTGAATACCTAAAAAAAAAACAACACAACACTGATCTGTGGAATCATTGGGAAAAGAAAGAAATAAAACAAAACAGAAGGACTATTTCTTAGACATTCATGCATATTTGAGACAGGTCATTCTCTCAGTGCTTTACTTTCATGATTTGGAAAGCAATGTGTATTTTGTGAAGAGGGGAAGCAGAGCATTTGAAATTTAGGCTGAAGAGAAAATAAATGATATGATGAAACTGTCAGAATATTAAAGAAATAAAGTGAATACTTAGTTCATAAACATTTCATGGATGTTGATGAAAGTATTTTTAACAACCTGCATTCTTTTAGAAAGTTGAATAAGGAGGAGATAAGATGGCGGGGAAGTAGGAGGAGGCTCCTTTTCAACCTGTACCCTAAAGTGAGCTGATTACCTACCAAGGAACTCTGCTCACCCATGAAATCAGCCTGAGATCAGAATTCTACATGTCTGGAATTCTACGGGGGCAGAAGACACCAGTGAGCAGGTAAAGCGGAGTGGGAACGCAGACTGGGATTGGAAGATAAACAAAAGGGGGAAGGAGCCACCAGAGGTGATCCATTGGAAAGTAATACCCCAATACGATAGTCCCCTGCGCCTGGGGACCAGCATTAACTTGGAGTCTGGTTGAAAGCACTCAGAAAGAGCAAGGAATCACTGGGGGAAATTGAGTGAATCGGGGCAGTTAGGGACAGGGGCTAAGTCCCTGGACCCAGGACAGCCAACCTGGCGCTAAGCCAGAGAGAGTGCGCGGAGAAACCAGGTCTTGGTCCCAGAGGGGGTGGGTTCTGTGAGGGGCTGGGAGCGTCGCCAGCCCCCAGAAACACAGCCTTTTTGCAGTCCCCACGCGTTGCTCGCGTCGCGCTATCAGAGCCTGAAACGCGCCCCACCCCCTCCCCTGAAAGAGGCGGGCGCAGGCACCAGCCCGGCGCTCTCGGACCAGAAAGACCAGGCGCTCCCAGCCCGGGCCGGCGGGAAAATCTTAGGGTGCGATCGCTGCTGGGAACCTCTCTGGCATTGTTTTTTTCTCTTGTCATATATTTTTATCAGTCTTTTTGTTTGTCTGTTTTTGTTTGTATACTTCATAAATCTTACCTTGGGGCCCATTTGGGCTGAGCCTTCTCTTTTATCTTCCCTTTTTTTCCTGTCTCTCTCTCGCTCTTTTTCTTTTTCTTTTCTTTTTTCTCTCCTTTGGGTGGGGACTCCTGATTGCTAGAAGCGTTCCAGGGTGCACCTTGACTGGACCAAGATCAATACATCCAGCTAACATCCGTTCAGCTATCTCTCACCAAAATGACTAAGAGGAGGAATGCCCAACAGAAGAAAAATTCAGAGGATGGGCCCTCTGCAACAGAGCTAATGGCTACCGACATAGACAATATGTCAGAAAGGGAATTCAGGCTAACAATTATCCAGGCAATAGCTAGGTTGGGAAAAGCCATGGATGACCAAACGGAATTGATTAGGGCAGAACTGAAAGCCACCAGGGATGATGTTCACAATGTTAGGGCAGAACTGAGAGCCACCAGGGATGATGCTCACAAGGCTCTCAATGAGTTCCAATCTAATCTAAATTCTCTAAAAGCTAGGGTAACTGAGACAGAAGATAGAATTAGTGATCTGGAGGACAAACAGATAGAGAGAAAGGATCAGGAGGAAGCCTGGAACAAACAGCTTAGAAGCCACGAAAACAGAATCAGGGA